>JAHLJT010009355.1:115323801-115334929 GCA_031308135.1 Acheta domesticus
GTTCCAGTATAGAGAAGAGTGCATTTTATAGATCTAGAAGATAAATTATACAATGACATAAGTGAGGCAAATGAGTTACAATAGCGCGAATAGAAGAGGAGATGAATAAAAGTAGTCGGCGGGGGCGGGGGGGGGGGCATGCGAAAGAGAGGTTGTCGGCGACGGCGGCAGAGGCGGCCGCGGGGCGGCGCATTACCTGGGCCCATTTATCATTCCTTGTTAGCGCGAGCGTCTGCTCCGCCGCCGCCGCCGCCAGGGCCTCCGGACGCGTGCGTTGCGCCGCCCGTCTCCCCCCCCCCGCCCCGCCCGCTCGCGCGACGCTTTTTACCTGGGGCGCCGCGACGCCGTGGCGGAGCACGAGAGCGATTATCCTCCCGAGGCCGTCCTCCGTCGCTCCCGCTGCCCCCACCGCCCCCGCCGCCCCGCGCCCCCGCCGTCCCCACCGCTCCGCCGCCCCCGCCGCCCCCGCCACCTCCATCGCTTCCCGTCGCTCCCGCCCTCACCGCCGCCGCCCTTGCCGCCCCCCCGCTGCCCCCCGCCGCCCCCCGCTGCCCCCAGCCGGCACCCCCGGCTGCCCCCCCGCCGCCCCCCCACGCTGCCCCCCCCCCCGCCGTCCCCATCACCCCCAATCGCCCTCGCCGGCTCCGCCTCCGTCACCGCCTCGACCCTTCTTTCGCTCCTTCCCGCCAACCCGCTTTCTGCCATCGGTGGCCTGTAAGAGGCAGATCGGGACCTTCCCTGAGGTGATTTTCGGCGTCTCCCAAAGTGGCCTGTGAAGCAAAAGTGCGTTTTTGGCGTGATTTATACTTTGTAATTTTGAGTCGAAGAGGGAAGACAATTGCAGTTCGTAGGACATTTTTCAATCGTCGCTATATACGAAACAAATATCTATTCTTGAAAACTCTGTATGTATGTATGTATGTGTGTGTGTGTGTGTGTGTGTGTGTTGTGTGTGTATAAAATCGGTACAATCGACCTGATTGATGGATTGAAGAGTCATCAATATTTTCTTTCTCTTGCATTCTATATTTAAAAAACATGATGCCAATTGGTTAGACGCAAATATCTTTTTCAAAACTCATTGGGAGCAATGATTTGTATTGTTTGATTATGCCTAGATTAAGAATATTAGTTAATGAATTTTTTTCAATCGTCGCTATATAAGAAACAAATATCTATTCTTGAAACTCTGTATGTATGTATGCTATGTGTGTGTGTGTGTGGGTGTGTGTGTGTGTGTGTGTGTGTATAAAATCGGTACAATCGACCTGATTGATGGATGGAAGAGTCATCAATATTTCTTTCTCTTGCATTCTATATTTAAAAAACATGATGCCAATTGGTTAGACGCAAATATCTTTTCAAAACTCATTGGGAGCAATGATTTGTATTGTTTGATTATGCCTAGATTAAGAATATTAGTAATGAACTTGTAATAGTTATTATTTTAAAGACGTCTTTACAAATCTTTTCATATTTTTCTTTATTGGCGTCAGGAGATCTTTATACCTTTTTATCATCAAACTACACAACCTCATACCTCGCTGTATTCTCGAGCGAAATGTCAAAAAGTAATATTCTTAATTACAAACAATTAAATTACTTAACTGCTTACGCGCCTTATTTTTTACACTGTTATTTTCCCCATACACTACTGTCAGAAAACTCTTAAACATTTTTATGAGAATTCTTTCACGGATTGTTTCCAAATTCCCGTATTTTTGCTGATGAAATGCCGCAATAAAAAAATGCCTCCAGAAACACGTGCCTCCTGATTATGATCAATGAGACTAAGGAGAGTATTTAGAATAGACATTATGGTTGATGAATTTTCGAATGTATTGTTTATTGATATACTAATATACTTAACTTACATGCAGGTCTGTTCTAACTGAAGTAACCGGACGTTCCCCCGTTCTGTCTGTTCCGCCTTTTTCCCACCATGATCAGTCGCGCTCCACCCTCGCCCGACAAGGATGCCTCGCATTGCGGGTTTCCAGTGTCATATGTTTCGGAGTGAAATCAAATTTTGGATAACAATTTGGAGTTGTGTCATCTTTTTTCTCGGCTTCTTCAAAACTTCGTGCAAAATTTGGGAGCATTCGCTCCGATTCAAATATTTGTGGAACGACTCTCTTCTTCGGGGTAAAAATATTCAATTTTGTTAGAATTGACAAAGGTGCAAAAGGAGTCAGCATTGAAGTGAGCACATCTTCCTGAACGAGAATTAGCAACTAATTTTCTCGTCCAGTTTCAAGAAACCCGGAACATAATGAATGTGGTTTGAGGTATGAACTCGTTAGAGAAGTAGAAGTAAACTACTGTTTTAAAATCGTTCATGTACTGTGCGATACTATGCTCCTCAATAGTGGTAAAAAAGTTAGGAAATTGAAGTTATCTGGGAAAAGTAGTAAAATAAAATTTGAAAGTGATGAAATTAAATGGAAGACGGTGACTGATGAGCATGCGAGGTGAAAGAAAAACTTATATAATGTCTAAGTTTTTCGAAGGAAATTGTTTTAACAATGTGCACCTAAGAAATAGACAAAATTTAGGTAGATATTAAACGACTGGACACTACAATTGCTAGAGAAAATAACCAAGAGCAGGGAAAGAAATGCCGTAGCCCGCCCCTGTCGCCGGCGGCCCTTGTGGTCAGCGATCTGCGGTGGTTGACGCGAATCCGGCTGGCGACGGTGGCGCCTCCGCGCGCGGCCGAGGGGTGTTTGGTTATGCAAAGCGAGTCGCCGGGTGTCAACATGGGCTTGCGCCGCCCAAACAAGGCCCCGCTGCGGCGGCGGGGGCGCTCCTAATGGCCTCCGCGCGAAAATACAAATAAGACTTAATGACGCCGCCGCGGCCGATCGGCGACTTCCAGATGGTGCACCGCCGCCACCGCCGCCGCCGCCGCCGCCGCCGCCGCCGCCACCGCCACCGTCACCGCCACTGCCACCACCTCCGCCACCGCCACCGCCACCGCCACCGCCACCGCCACCGCCACCGCCTCCGCCTCCGTCCTCCACCACCGCCCTCCGCCACCGCCTCCGCCACCGCCTACTACCATCACCGCCGCCACCATCACCACCGCCACCGCCGCCACATTACCCCACACCCCATCCCCACTCCCACCCCCATCCCACAGCTACAGCCACCACCACCCGCCACCGCCGCTACCGCCGCCAGCACCACATGGAGTTGACACTCACACTGCCATCCGTCAGGGTGCGGATCAAGCCGGTCATTTCGGAGGGGGCCATCATAGATTTTTGTTAAATAACAAACATTTGTTATTATTTTGTATATATTTTTGTAGTACATATATGGTACTATAAAATTAATATTTGTTAATACTTACATAATTCGAACATAAATATTTAAATAAAGTTTGCCAAATAATGGAAGGTAAAAATCGAAAACTCTATGCCTTGGGGGGGGGGGGCAGGGCTCCCATGCCCCCCCCCCCCTAGCTTCGCCACTGCCGCCGTCACCATAACCAGGAACTTTATTTCTCTTGCATGAGAGTAGCCTTTATAATTAAGTAGAAGATATCCATAATATAGATAGTGAATAGAATCAATGATGATAGCCTTATGCAAAATGAGAAAACGGTGGAGAATAATTTTGAGCTGATATACAAACAACTCATTTCAATCCTTCTCCTTGATCTTTGCGTTTCTAAAGAAACCTTTGCTGCAGTCTTTTCCGCCTCCACAATGAGCATGTTCTTTTTTCCCCGTTTCTAGCCAGTAGATCGTCATCAGCGCATGAGAATTAACCACTGGCGGAAATCAGCATACACGGCTCTGTCTACAACTGTGTACATTCATCCCACATCAAACATTAGCTCAACTAAAATCAATACGCGCCAATATCGATTCTGTGAAATTCAGCGTTAATACAATGTTCCCTGACATAACCATCAGCCCAGGACATTCGGATTACCGCCATCGCCACCACCACCGCCACCGCCGCTGTTTCTGCATGTGACACACTACCACTGCAACCGCAGTCGTTGACATGATTAGAAAAACTCAGTTTTTGTCCTCCTCACGCATCCAATTTTAAGAACTAGGATACCCGTGCGAGAACTCTCGCATGCTATACCAACCGTCTTCCTTATTTTTTCCATTTCCATATTAGGCCTGTAATATATTTTTTGAAGGCCCTCTCATCCTCCGTCACTTGTTCTACTTGTATATGTCACCTTGTAACTGACTACAATATAATACACCTTTATCAATACAAACTATTCTTTTTACTTTGTCGCCCTTACGAAAACTTCGTAAGAAGAGAAAGTTATGTAATCGATGCACCGGGAAAACGTCGAATTCTTAACTTTATTATCGAGCAAAGAGGTACACCCGTGCAATTCATTCGCATAGAATATCAAGTAATTAGTAATTTCACATACCGTTGCAGATTGTAAAGGCCCTGAACAGGCAGGGTAGAATAGAGAAGCGTTCGAACCAGCAAAAATGTAATAGTGGTCAAGATCTTATCCCTGTAGATTCCATACTCTTTGACATTTGTGGCACTGCAGTAATTTCCTTCTTCAGTTTTTCTATTTTCTGGAATTGAGTATAGTTAATTGGCAAAATGATAAAAATAATTTAATGATATTTCAAGTTCTATCCTCACTTGGTCTATCCTCACCCCCTTACTTACACACACATTTACACACATTTACACACGTTTACTCCATTTACTTACTACACATGTCAGTAGAGCAGTCGGTATAAGCTGGTTAGAGCTTGTTCCGTGTGGGGACGGTGCCAATCGAAAGAGATTTCTGGAGGGGAATTATTCGGAAGCGGACGTATTGGAAGGCGTTTTGTCCCGCCACCTCCCTGCATAGAACATTAACCACATTAACGGGAATAATGACTGTAGATGTTGACGTGCCCGGAAACGTCAATCAATCTCCTTCGTAACGATGCATCAAAAACCACTACATCTGTTTCAGAATTTATTCCTCCACCATCGCCGTCGTCTTCGTGTTTCGATTCGTGCCTAAAAGATACCTATACTCTGTGTATTATTCCTCCGCCAATTCACCGAATCTCGCCGTGTTAGTACTGATTATATCTAGATATGCATCCTTTCCAGGCTCTACATCTGATCCAATAGGATCAAGAATCACATATTGACGCGAAAAATTTGCAAAAGCCATATCACCAACCACAGTGTTCAAAACCAGAATGCTGGAACGAACAGAAGTTCCCTTAAATTGTTTCCATTTGCTGAAAATTAATGTAATGAAACATAAAATAATGTGTAGCATACAAATTACCTTTTAATGTACAACCAATTTGCATTGGGTATTAATACATTTTTAAAGTGTATGAGTTTCCAGTTAAGATTTCCATTACACGTAAATAGAAAAAATAAATTACAATGCTAAATTTAATTGACGTGGTTATAATTATACAACTTATGATTTTACACAGGCCCGCATTTTATTTCGCTCTGAAGTAGGTTTTCCTGGTAAATCTGGAAAATACACGTTTTACGATTTTTTTAATAGTAACTCCTTTTGAAACAACGACAATGACCAAAATGTTGAAAAACTGAGGAAAATTGATTATTCAGTTGTCGTCTAATTATCTTTGCTTCCATAATTATACATTTGCATGAGAAAATATTTTATCAAAAATTCTTGTAGTTCACCGTTTTCAAATTTTACTGGGTAGAAAAGTGAATTAACTTCGATTTAAAAAAATAGCAACTGTTGCCTACAATGAGCTCCATGAACGATGGAGAGATCATTTCCACTCGTTTCTCTGATTCCTTAACAACGTGGGCTTTTAAGTGAGGGTGATCAACAGGCAGAGGATTTTTATGCTCCTAAAAATTTGGAAATATGCTTTTGAAAATACAACCTAACAATTCTAAGATATCGCATTTTAATATGACAATAAAATTATCAATACTTCATTTCCTGCATAAAACTTTCTTAATAAAAAAATTGAGGAGAAGCATGCTTGAAATGAAAAGATATACTTTTGTGCAAACATAATATAACGTGGCTTACTTCGCGGGAGAAATAATTGAAGTAAATAAGCACCTTAGTGGAGTACATTGTATGTCTTGTTTAATTTTCTCTGGCTGGTTTCGAAAATATTATATCAAGAAATATCTTATAGATGATGATATATTTGCGCAAATATTTTATCATCTATTAAAAACAACTGAAACTAAAAAGCTACTTTTTTAATCAATGAACGCTCTCAAATAAATAGATTCTATGAAAACATAAAGCGTTTTACAGATAAGTCTTTATTTTAACGAAGTATGCAAAATATGCTCCTATAATTACACGAATTCCACCGAAAGGAAAATGGACCAAATACGCACAAATATGCACTAACATTAATCTACAATTGCATCCAAATATATCCAAATATCAAGAAATTTCACTTATTTATGCCCTGAAGGAAAGAACAAAAATACTGCAAAATCATAGAAATCCGCTTCCTCGTGAATCAAACTTTTTCGACACTAGCTTGTCAGCTAGGTCGAATTCAGTCGTTGTCTGGAGGAGAATTCTAGCGGCCGGCTGCTCTGATCGGTAGTTTTCCGTGGTTTCTCCGATTTTTATAACCAGGTGAAAGCCGCAGCAGTACCCTAACAAACGGGCCCACGGACCAGCGCGCGATCTTTCCTTCCTCTTCCTTGTCCTATTCTTCTCCTCTTACACACACACACTTACACTAACATGCACTACACTACTACACATGACGGGAGACCTGTCGGGAGCTTACAGTTTTGTCCCGGCTGGGGCGGTGCCCCGATGGTGGGAGATACCTGGTGAGGGGAAAACCCCACTAGTCGACGGTAGGTCGGCGCCAGATCTCACCATCCAGCGGGGAAAAGATCATCGCCACCTCCCCTGAGAAAAAACACGCACTACGCTTACGGGAAGAATGAACCAAAGTAGTTGACGCGCCCGGAAACACAAATCAATCCATCAATCAATGTGATGAAACTGCGAGCCGCAGGGACCACTCGGGCTGGAACGCGGTGATCTCTGCGCGTGCTTCATCCACCTCGCGGGAATCGCGGCGCAGCTGCGCGCTCCATTTGAAAGCAGCTCCTCGTCTCACATCACATGTCTTCACTCCTCTCCCAGTTCGCCCCACTCAGCCCTCTGCTCCGGCCCACTTCCGGGCGTGCATTGTCGCCACGTGCCTGCACGCCCCCGTCCTCCCCCTGCGGGCGCTTCGCCCGTGCGCGCGTGACGTCATGGAGGCGCGCGTGCCGATTCGTTGTCGGAGCGCGGGATGACGGCTCGACGGCGGTGGGCAGGAGGAGCTGGCGGAGTGCGCACTAAACGGTTCGCGAAGGCAGTGACGGAGAGGAGTGAATTCGACGTGTATACTACTAGCTAATGTGGGGTTTCCGATGTTTTTGATAGTTTTTAAGTGTTTTGTTTATTTATTCGCTTATGATTTTTTAAATTACATTAGATGGACGCGAAAAAATAGTTTCACAGCAGAAGAGCGAGACACTTTGCTTGCCCCAAATGGTGAATCGGAAGTGGCCTAACCGTGAGTGACGGACGGACGGACGGCGGACACGGATATCCAATTACTAAAGAAATGTGTTATATTATTAATGCTCACTCTGTTCTGTCTCTTTAAAATTTATGCAAATAGTTGTAAAGTAGGAATTTTATTTTAATAATCAGTTGTTTTGAATCGTTCAGAAATTCTAGTTTATTGAGAACTAATTATTTCGTGATGAATAAAATTAAGTACGTTTATGCTCTCTTTTGATCTTGCTTACCATCTGTACAGTAATTTATAAATTATTTATTTCTATAAAGAAAATTATATCATGTATTGCATTTCTTGGTGTTACATGACACTACACGACAGCTTTATCTCTATATTTCCACGTTAATTGAAAAAAAACTTTAAAAAGTTCGTAAGTGTTTCCTGTCTAAAAGCCGTATTCAATCCGAACACATGAATTTGATTTTTTTCTGTCGTTTCCCTACTTGTTGCTCGTTACTTACATTGTAAGCTATTGCCTAAAGATTTAAGAGAATTCAATAAAACATTCTTTGGTTTCACGTAATTTTAATGTGATGGGTCAAGCGACTATTAACATTATCTGATACCTCAATTGGCGATGTAAATAATTTATATTATCCAGGAAAAAATATTTCTTACAATCGAGATTTGCCAAAGACATTTATCCATAATTCAACGAAACATAAAAAGAGAACGCGAATGTAGGTTTTTGGGATCAAGAAAATGTTCAAATTGTACTTTAACACGAAACGTCATAAAGTTTTAACTGTATTTATGTTAAATTTAATAAAGTGTTTGTTTTTATTTTCATAAAAACTTATAAAAGATCGTCCAATAAGCTTTGTGTGTGTATCGTCTTATTCTTCTCCACCCGCAGCAAGAAATAATTCCCTTCCCAACTGCCAGTCGCAGCAATCATTTCCACCGCGCCTGCCTCTTGCATCTGGATGCAGGCGTCCCCAAGGAGGCGCTCCAGGTAGAAGGCAGGGCGACCTCCGGCGGGGGCGGGGGCGGGTCGAACCGGGGCCAGCGCCTGCGCCGGCAGACAATGCTCCGCGCGGAGGCCTTGAATAATTCACAAGGCCCCCGCCACCGCCTAATGCACGGCTTCTGCGGAAAGTCGCCCCGCTTCCCCCACCCTCTGTCCTACCGCCCCGCCCAAGCCAGCGCCACCCACCCCGCCCCGCCCTGCCCCACCCTGTCTCACTCCTCTCCGCCGTGCCCCCGCTCCACTTCGCCCTGCTCCGCCCTGCCCTGGTTCGCTCCGCCCTGCCCCGCCCCGCTCCGCCCTGCCCCACTCCACCCTGCTCTGCCCTGCCCCGCTCCGCTCTGCCCCGCTCCGCTCCACCCCGCTCCGCCTTGCCCCGCTCCGCCCCGCCCCGCTCCGCCTTGCGCCGCTCCGCTCCGCCCTGCCCCGCTCCGCTGCCACCCCGCTCCACACCGCCCGCTCCACCCCACTCCACTCCGCTCCGCCTGCTCCACCCCTCTCCGCCTCGCTCCACCCCGCTCCACTCCTCATCGCCCCGCTCCGCTCAGCCCCTCCCCGCTTCACCCCGCTCTGCCCCGCTCCACCCTGCTCTACTCTACTTCGCCTCTCTCTACTTTGCCCCACTCTACTTTGCCCCACTCTACTTCGCACCACTCTATTTCGCCCCGCACTACTTCGCCCTGCTTTTCTACTTCTCACTATAATACGCCTCGCTGCACTTCGCCCCGCCCCGCCCCTTCACGCTCCACCTTTCTCCACCCCGCTCCGCGTAGCTTCTCCCCGCCTCCCCTCCTTCCCTCGCGACGTCCGTCCTCTGTCCTCCTCACTCCCCCTCCCTCCACGCCACGCCACACCACGCTCTGCCATGTTCCGCTCTGCCCGGCCTTGCTTCGCGGAGCCCGATGTCTTGGCACATATCACTTGTCCCATAAACCCCGTCCGTCGTCCCGCGTGTCTGCCCGCCCGCCTTGGCTCCTCGTTCCGCGCCGCCCCGCTCCGCAATCCCCCGGTTAATCACATACACTCGGCGCCGCGCCGGTGTTTGTGCCCGGCCGACGCGCAAAGAGGGAACGGCGGGGGTTGGAGACGGCAGTGGTAGACGGAACGACGAGGACGTGTGCAGGACTGGAGATCTGCTGAGGCTCCGAGAGTAAACTCTGGAGACGGCCAGTGGAGTGTCGGGAAGTGGAAGTAGGCGGGACGCCGCCGGCAAATTCGCAAAGTGTGGACGCAGGTTAGAATGTGGGTTAGGGTGAGTGGAGGACTAAGATGTGGAGGACAGAGGGATGATCTAGAGTGGGGAAAGGATGTGGAGGATGGGTCTGCCAGTGGCAGTGCGAGCGTGCGGAAGTGCTGGAGATGGTAATGTTTGTAATAATGGCGAAGATAATTATGAGGGTGAGAGTTGCAATAGAAGATTGATGATTTAGTGTGTAAGTGGAGTGAAAGAGTTGAGGCGGAATGATGGAATATACCTCAGTGATGGTAGTGCTAGCCGGAATATCGCTAATGGCATTGCTAGCTTCTACGTCCCTTCCCCATGCTAGCCCAGCCTCATTCTCCCCACCGCCGCCCCTTCCTCCACCCAACCCCTTCCCTTTCCCTTCGCAAATTGTTGTAGTCCACGTAGTATGTATTCAAAAAAGCGGAAAATATTGCGAAAACTGGTTTTTTATGTGTACTCTTCTTTGTTGATTTATGAAACAAAACACGGCCTTGTTTCTAACACTCTTGTTTTGTTCCAGGTTAGTTTTGTGTACTGCAACTGTCGCGTTTGTTGTGTGGTAAGTTGCAACTTCCATTTTAATTTTAATGGCAATTTGACAAGCAGATTCATCTGTAAAAATTTATATAGTTTACTACATATGATGGATCGAACAGCTAATAACGTGTCCGTTCGGGGTTGCGTTGCATTATGATTTTTTTTCGATTGATTTCCAAAGTGTAGAATGTTTATACGGATCCATGCATTTATTATTATTGTTATTATTATTTACTATAATGTTTATACGACATACATTTTGAAAAATATACATTCTTTATTTTTTTTAATGTTCTTGTATTCCTTATGACTCTCGGAAGTAATTATTTAACCTAAAATCGTATATCACCTAGTTCCTTTCAACATTATCTCGACATTCACACAATAACTCTTATAGTTTAACATGTTTTGAAGTGTTGTACATAATATATTGTCTCCAAAAATAAAAAAGTACTTGAAACTGAATTTACACTGAACGAAAATGAGTTAATCATAAAAGAGTTAGAACGCAAGTGTCTGTCTGTAGTTACTTTTTAATGAGGTATTTTAAAAAATGACTGTAGTGCATACATTTTTTCAAATAATGTTTTAGGGAATGCATTTAACTTTATTTAATGCACTAGCAAAACTTTCCAGCATTTGTCATGACATCGTGTTTATTAGGTAAGATTTCGGAGTGTGCCATCATTCTGTTGATGGCACACTCCGAATCGCCATATATTAAATAAAAACAATGTGTCAGGGAACATTTTTGCATATTGCATTTCCACCTACTTGTCTTAAGTGGTCGAGGAGAACGTATCTATCCGATTTCCAGAAGCGCCGTACGCTGCGTCGAGTAAC
>JAHLJT010009355.1:115335929-115379363 GCA_031308135.1 Acheta domesticus
TTCACATTTTTTTCTCTTTTTTTTATTGTTGGTTGCCAACGTTTTGGCCCCTTAATTGGGGCTTCATCAGGGCTGGAATTATTTAACAATACACAGGCTCTTAATTATTGCTATACAATACATAATATAATCTTAAAGTACCTAATGTACATATAAGTCTACAGTATGTATAATTTGTTATTAGCCTACCTTCCATTTAATCCTTATAACTTATACCGTCAAGAATAAAACTATCTAGTACAGTTACAGCTCGAGGAAACAGAGTTGGATGTGAATCGGCTGAGATATTGATGAGCTTTGGACAGACTCTTAACATCAACTAACAGGGAATGTACTTTTGTATTATTTTTAAAAAGAAAAGATTACCTATGTGGAAGAGCGAATATGAAAAGTTTAGTCACCACCAACAATGAAAAGGTGCATAACAATAAATAAGAAAACATGATAAAGTGCTTAACTAAAATTGAAAACAATAAGGCGAAAGTGTACATTAATATGTGTTAGTCGACCATATTATTGTGAAAATAGTTAGTGATATTACATGTGAAAAGAACGAGTATGTGTGAAAACTCTCCTCGTCATAACGGCTGTAAAAGCAGCAAAATCAGACAGATAGTAGAGAATAGTAATCGTCAGAATTAGCTTATCTGATGTGTACCATGAGGTACCCTATTTTTCGAATAGGAGTCCTTTGACTGAAAGGTATTGATATAGGCTTATTATACATTATTTTATGTGACACTGTAATACTTGAAACCAATGTCTCTGAACCACTACATTTTAATTATATTTTATCTTATAAAATTCATTTTCATTAAAATTGTTTCGAAGGTTATCAATTTTCTCTCGTTGTTTTCAAAATATTTAACAAAAAAGTAATTTTACACGTCTTGTTAAATATTTCCATCACTGTTTCATCAATTTCAAAACGTATATCAATCAGAAAAACACGTACACACAATTTATATGAAAGTTTCGTACATAATGATGGGGGTGGGACATTAATTATATAATACCGAAGCCATGGGTAAGTAGAGGTTAAAAGTTACAATGAACCTTCCTTCCAGTACTCTAAAATTACAAAAGAGAATTCCAACTTTCATAATGTTCTCCGGGCAAACAGAACTACTGGTCATTAAGGTCAACAGGCCTCGTCGTGGATCTTGTGCGATCATTTGCGCCAGCGGCAACGTTAATTAGAAATGTTTAATGGCGGGAAAGAGCCGGCTTTGCAGTGTTGCAAGAGTGATTATCTCCACTTCAGCGAGAGGCTTTTGGTGAATATTCACCATTGATAGATTGCCACAAAACGTGCATATATTGATTTTATTTAAATTCATATGATAAAAAAAGTCCATTATGGGCACAGACATATTGCATTTTGTTTCTTAGATGACTTGTTTCGAAGTTAAAGTTCTTTATTAATTGTATTATTGTGAATGTAAGTATGTGTGTGAGTTAATGAGGGAATATTGGTTCATTGAAAGGTATTTGTACGTCTATTTAAGTATTAATTTTCTACTAAGTACTAGACGATATTAAATCAAAATTCCATGTTTTAACACTTATAGTGTTTTATGGTAATGAGAGGCAAGGGATAATCAACCACAATAAATATTTAATATTTATTTATATCATATGCCGAAAACATTAAGTGTTTAATTAATTTTGTAAAGTATCTAACAATTCAAAGATCTTGAACTTTGATAATGACTAGTGGTAATGATGGATTCCAAGTGAGCGTGGTTTACGTATTTTAATCATTCGTGGAAGTCACTCCAATTCACGTGCAGTGGACGCGGAAAAGACAAAGGAAGTGGGAACCGGGAAGAAGTGCAGAAGAGGCGAGAACCGACTTCAACCAGCAACAGCGCAGCGCTCTCTTCGAAGAGTTCCTCAGGAGAGATCTCATTATTCGCTTGACATACTGCCCGCCGTTATCGCGAAGAAGCCAAGGACAGGACGCAGATCGCCTGGGTCGGGTCAATCGATTTCTCCAAATCAGACGGTAATCTGGCGACTACGGCGTCGGAATGGGCCAAGTTGCCGTGCGAGGCGAGGTGGAGATGGAGTTGGGGAACGGCAGAGGGACGCTTAGGAAAGAGGAGGGAGGAAATGATTAAAAAGAAATGTTGAGGGAGACAGGAGGGTTTAGGTATTTTCGAAGGAAACCGTTCAGGCGGTCAGAGACTTCGGACAGGAAGAGTTGAGGGGTTTGAGATCCTCTGACAGGAATATCGTGAACGTGTAGAACTGCGAGAGAATAGCCACAATTACGACTCTTGAAGATGATGGGTGTTTCAATTTTAGAAGTTCATTGGATAAAAACGATTGAAATTAAGTACTAAGCTGAAATAAGAAAACAGTGGTTAGTAGAAACTAGAACTAGAAATGTGATTAAGAAGCCAGTCTCGGAAAGAGCCCATTTTTTGTTGTACACACATGTATTCATTTATGGTTTAAATAAAATATTTTGCAAAAATTAACATAAATTGCTATTGGTCACGTTTCCAACCTTACAAAATAATTTAAATTCTTTTGATATTTCACATTCTTTATACTAGTAAATTTCAAGCTGTAACATTAGAGGCAGAGTATCAAAAGATTCGTATTCTTCTAAACACCTTGAATGTTCTTATTGGTATTCACAGTATCTTCTCATTAGTGCTCGAATGATAATCCAGCTCCTCAGGGGCGAGGCAGAAGTACCAGAGCTGGCGGAACGCAGAACACGATAGTGCGTTGAGGGCGGGGAGACGGGTGGGCGGAGGCGAGGCCAGAACGTCAGCGGTTGAGACCGGGGCGACGGGCAAGGCAGATGCGGCGAAGCTGTGGGGTGTGGCGGAGTGCGGGGAGGGGGGAGGCAGCCAGTTTCCGTGAACGGCGGGGCGGCTGCGGCGGGCGAGTTCGCGGCCCGTGCGGTGCTCTCAGCGCCCGCGGGGGTGGGGACTGGCGGGACCGGAAGGCGGGGGAGGGGGAAGGAGAAGAAGGAAAGAGAGAGTGGAGAAGAGAGGGGGAACGTAGAGAGCCGCGTGCGCGACCGCGGCTGGCCTGACGATCCGGAAGTGCTCCCCGGCCGGTCCTCCTCTCGCCCTCTTCCTCACCCGCCCCTCATTGCTGCCCCCCACCTGCTCGCCACCCCCCGCCTCGCCTCCCGCGCCTCGTGCACCCGCGCCTCGCCACCTCCCACACTCCGCCACCCCCCAGCCTCGCCACCCCCGCCATCGCCAACCCCCGCTCGCCACCCCCAGCCTCGCCACCCGCCGCCTCGCCGACCCCCGCCTTGCCGCCCCCCGTCGCCACCCCCGCCTCGCCTCTTCCGCTTCGCCCACCTCTTCCTTCCCTGCCTCTAAACGCCCCGTCTACCCCGCCTCTTCGCCTTTTCCCTGCCTCGCCTCACTCCGCCTAGCCCAGCTCGCCCCGCCTCACCCCGCCTCATCCCGCCCCGCCACGCCCGCCTCGGTCACTATAATGCCCCGCTTCGCGCCCTCACCCATCTTTCCGAGCTCTTCCCTGCCTCTAACCGCCCCTCTCCCTCCTCGCCTCGCCTTTTCCCCGCCTCGCCCCGCCCTCCCCCGCCCCGCCTCGCCCCGCCCCGCCTCGCCCCGCCTTGCCCCGCCCCGGCCCGCCTCGCCCTGCCCCGCCCCGCCTCGCCCCGGCCGCTTCCCCTCTCCCCGCCTCGCTCCTCCCCGCCTGCCTCTCTCCGCCTCGCCATGTCCGAAGATATCGCCGGTCTTAACGTCACTCCATCCAGCCACGTTCGGCACTACGCCTCCGTTGCGTCCACCCTCGCGACCAATCGCTTGCATTCCATCATCACCCAGTTTTTAGATTCATTGCTCATCAAGTACCATCGATGCAAGCGTACGCTTCCTCGGCTGGAGTCTATATACTACTTGACTTCCCGAGAGACACAGCGGAAATGCTTTCGCCCTGATGGAGGTGTCGTCAGCGGGTCGGTCGAAAACGTTGGCGTTTGTGCCCAGGACGCGGTGTCCTACCGTACAGGACAAAAAGAGATATGTACCACGTATTGTCCGCAAATGAGTTAAGTCCCCACGAAATTTGCGTCCTTCATCTACACTCGTTTCGCTACATATCTAAACAATCATCAGAAGCGTTACATTCACTGACGAAAGAGCCAGTGCTCTTATTGCCACCTTGGACATTTATTGAATCTCTCACCATCATTATCACCAACAACTCGACCTGTAATGTCGTTGGCACGTACCCGTACCTCACCACTGTTAATTCCATCCCATCTAAAAACGTATTTCTAGATGCTATGGCCTCAAAATTCTGTCTTCAGGTTTATGTGCTTGTGAAAGTAACTTACTGTAATACATCCCAGTAATTTCGTTTCATGAATTCTCAACATCATACGTACAAAGTGCTACGTACTGACATCCAAGGTTAAAAATACCACGGATAAATATGTGAAGGAATGAAGAGCGTATAAATTCCTATTTAATTTTTTCCTGTATATTTTATTAGTGCATTTCTATATTGTATATATTTATCACTATTTCGCGAAGAAATTCGGTGGAAATATCACTGCATAACTTTCCGCAGGCATTTCTCAGCACCGTCCTTGAGCCACATCGGTCGCTGCGCTGCAGTGACTCACAGCGCACCGGTAAATTCCTCCACACCCACCGCGCAAATCCTTTTCTGCGCGTCAGGCACCTCCGCGGCGTGCCGTGCGTGACCTATGCGTGAGCAACGCATCTCACGCCTCTCCGACCCCGCGTCACCCACCCCGCCACCTCACCCCGCGCGCGTCTGGAGGTTGTCCAAAGCGGTCGGAAATAGCAGCTGCATATGCAACGTCGCTGGTTTGCTATCTCAAGCACGCCGCCGCCGCCGCAGCCGCCGCCGCCGCCGCCGCCGCCGCCGCCGCCGCCGCCGCCGCCGCCGCCGCCGCCGCCGCCGCCGCCGCCGCCGCCGCCACCGCCGCCGCCGCCGCCGCCGCCGCCGCCGCCGCCGCCGCCGCCGCCGCCGCCGCCGCCTCTGCCGCCGCTTCCTAAGGGAAACAACATAAATCCTCTCTCCCGAGCGAGGAAGACGTTAGTTATCCGCGATCTTCGCTCAGTCCAGAAAAGACGCGCGGTTCTTTGTTGGAATGCTTAAGTGTGACAGCCGTCCAGATTCCGTTTCGGTCCTTTTGACACAACCGCTTCGCGAAATTTTTCCGCCGAGGAGCGTCCAGGAGTTCGTTTCCACGGTTTCGTTTTTCCGCGCGAAATTTCTTGTTCGCTCACGGCCCCTCCGATCACTTTCGGAACGGAAATATGTCTATTTCCATATCAAAAACGCTGAGACCGACCTGTTCTCCTGAAGCTTCCCAAAAAAAAAAGCACTCGGGCGCGCGGAGTTGTCGGCGACATTTATTCCAAACAATAACGGGCTCGGCCGCAGCTCCGGACGGTGGCGGTGGGGCCAGCGGAGGCGGGAAGCAGCGGGGGGTGGCGGGGAGGGGAGAGGCGGGGAAAGCCGGCCGAGGTGGAGGACGACGCTGGAATGTGAGTGACATTTTTGCGCGGCGTTATGAAATATGCAACGAGCAATCTCGCGCAGCCGGGCAGTGCTGACTGGACGTCCATCTTGCGTCAGTCGGAGGGCCGGGGTGGTTGGCGAGAGGGGACAGCGGGCTTGGGAGGAATAGGCGAGAGAGATGGAGGTGACCGGGAGAAGACTTGTGTCCGCCAGACGGGATTGCAGCGAACCAAACGGCTGACAGGAATGGTAGTGGTGGTGACGGCGGTGGTATTGGTGGTGGCCGAGATAATGGTATTGGTGTTGGTGTAGTTTGTATTGTGTTGGTGTTGTATGACAATGGTATTGGTATTGGGGAGGTATTATATGTATTGAGTTGGTATTGGTATTGATGGTGCCGATAGTATTGATATTGAACTACTATATGTATTGGTGCTGGTGTTGGCAGTGGTATTGTTATTGGTGGTGGAGGTGCTATTGATGATGGCGGTGGTTGAAGGGCCGTCAACCGAAGGAAGTTATGACTCACGGTGAACTCAGGGTGAAAATCAAACAAATTACCAAAGGAAGGGCAATATAACAAATAACATCCAATCATGAAAGACCCAGACATAGGCGATTACGTACGTTAGCGTATGTGTTGGAGAAGCAGCTGTAAAATTCACGGACAGCCACAGGAATGACGTGATCTCGAAGTAAGAGAGGTAATGTGAGGGTGGGCATAGGAGTGGTAAGGGAAATATAATACGATAAGCACATAACTTACAAATGCCAGACATGCTTTGGAGTCTAATGACAAATTATTGTTTTGTTTTTACAATAGGAAAACCATTCCCTTGAAATCTGAAGACATGGCTTTCGTGGCATTGATCATAAGCAAACGGCTCTTCGTAGAAAACTGAATTGATTCCCAACCTCGTTCTCAATGAAGGGAATGGCTACGACTTGTCAATCGCCATCCGTTAAATGTCCCTTTCCGGGGAACAAGCGGCAGAGAGCTAGATCGGAACGAGAGTATCCGTTGAAAAGTGTGGACCTTGGCTCGGAGAGAGCGGACCGCAAGGACAGCGGGGCACGGGATTTCCGCGAATCGGATGCAAGGGGCGACAGCGCACGATGTCCGTGAAGTTGGCACCACCACCAAAGCGAAAACAATTTAAACAAAAACCATTTGTTTGTACCTCGTTTGTACCCGTTTGTTCCACAAAAACATTCGTTTGTACCAAAGCCACTTAAAAGATACATCACTTTCAATTGTGGTGGTGCCAACTTCACGGACATCATCGCGCGGCTCGGAATGTCGCCAACCCCTGTAAAAGCGTCCCAACCACCTGTATGACTAATTTCCAATGCGCAAGAAAATGAAAGAAAACTGGGCAACCTCCGGCCGTTTGAGAAGTGTCTATGGATTTGTTTCATACACAGGAACTCGAAAAAATATAACAGTTTCGACTCTTAGCGGGAAATGTGAATATTATAATGTATTAGTCTGCCTGTTCCCATACTGGCGTACCGATTGAATTCTCCCGCTCCACATATAAATACATTATATGAAGACATGAAACGTTGTAGTGATAAAATTCTGTTTTAACAAAATATGCAATATATGCTCCTATAATTCACACGAAGGGTCGGCACCGTGGCCGAGAATCGCTAAGCCAGTAGTGTCGTGGCTATTTGGAGCCGCAGGGCCGTCGGGTTCGAGTCCTGCCTTGAACATGGGTGTAGTTGTGTTTGTTTGTATGTGTGTGTCGTCGTTTCCAACCCTCTAATCATCAATTCATCTTGCATTCCCCCACGGTTAACAACCCTGGGATGTAAAATGGATTCAGCAGAAATACTGATCCCCTAATCAATGACTTACGTGCGTAAATGAACATTTGCGTGGTCCATGTAGGCCAATTCGCGAAAAAAAATTGCACGAATATACACCAGTAGGAAAAATCGTCCATGTACTAACATATAAATCTACATAGCGTTCAGTTTTAATCAAATGTCAAGAAATTTCGCTTAGCTACGCCGTGAAGCAACGGACAAAAATTTGCAAAATCATAGAAATCCATTCCCTAGTGATTACATTACAGGATAAAATTTCAAGATAGTTACCTCATCCTGAATAATGCAATTTTCCACTATAATCTCATTAGTAAAAGTGATAATCCTTTACTCTTCTATAAGATTTGGAAGTTTGTAATATTTATTCTGAGAAATTCAGTGTAGTATTTTCAGAATGAAATCGATCATAAATGTTCGTTATATATAATAAAAAAGATAACCTGAATAAGTGGCGAGGGCGTCGAGACAGAGAGTGGTCCTGCAGGAAACAGTGGAACGTCGGCTTTCGGGAAACGGACACCAAACGGGTGACTGAACAAGCGGCGCGGCGGCTGGACGGGACGGTCCTAGCTGACAGCCGACGAGCGTGGACGGGACGCAGCGTCCCGCCCGTCCTGACGGCCTCCGCCCCGGCCAGGGCCGTCCCTCTCCGTCAACGTCGTGTCGCCACCCGCCTCCGCCTCCACGCCGTCACGTCGCCAGCGAGTACTAATTCTCCGCCACCGCCGCCACCGCCGCCGCCGCCGCGCCGCCGCCGCCCGCCGCCGCGATTTTTAATTTTGGGGCCCTCTTGACGGATGCGTGCTGTTTGAAGCGGCGGCCTTCCCTTCGTTACTCGTCCGGTGATGAACTTTATCGTTAAATGCTCGACGGTTTCGTAAAGTTTCAATTTTGATGCATCGGATTTGAAATGGAGAGTCGAAATCGGATTTTTAAAATGTTGGAATATTTTCTGTTGCTTTAATGTCAATAGAGCGTGAAAGCATTTATTTAGTAGGTTTGAAGCAAATAATCTATTAGACAATAATTGAAGCTCGTTGCCGAAAAACGGGACAAGCGCCACTCAGGAGATTATGCAGGAGAGTCTATGAAATATCGGCACTTAGAAAACTGTCATCAAGGTTAGCAGAGTTGGAATTAAAGTGATTATGTGGAAAAGGGATGTACTAGAATGAACTGATTCCTGGCGAAGTTAGAGTTTAACTGTTTTTGAGAAACATAACCTATGACAAAATAGAAAAGTCCAAAATCTTAAACTTGATTAACATTAATTCCAGTTTTTATCCAATTTGCACTTGTTCTGTTATTCGATATTTTCAATTAAATGTCCTTTAATATTTTTATTTATTCAAATAGATCAAACAGTACTATTGCTTTAGAACTTATACTGTGATGTAAATTGAACTGGGCGAACGTGGAGAACGTGGAGATACGTAGTAACCAATATCTTTTCTTTGAATACTCGCGGCGGTAAGCAAAAAGCCAACCGTTACACGTTTCGTGAAACGCAAAATAACGAGTCTGAGTCAACACTGGTTTTGTCATTCGAAGATACCAGGTGCATTCTAAGAACGCAGAAGACAACTAAATCTGAACCCAATGTTTTTTTGATAACTTTCTCGACTGGTTTGTTTGTGACCTAATATTTTGACAATACCGGTTTAGATGTGAGAAGGTAGTGAGATATGTGGTGAAAATGGAAATATTCATAACGTAATTTGTTTGTTGGTATTCCACAATTTATATGGACATGGTATAAACGGTAAAGGTAATATGTCGAGTATCCATTTATATTGAAAGCAAACTTTCCGAATTCTGACATGGATTTAATCAAACTGGCCTCGTTTGTTGAATCTATTTGCGGAATCCCAAAGATGTAACCCCAAACCAACCAAATTCCTGTAACCATAAACCAACCCAACAGTACCACTAACGACACAACAAACTCGCAAAATCGACATCTTCGCCGCACCACTAACCAAGTTGCGCTGTCGGACATAACCTCGGGGAACAAGATCGGAAAGGTCGCGACGGCAACTGGTGCTATCAATCAGGTTCAAACGGGCCGCGTGGCCGGAGACGCCGACCAGCCCCCCAGAGCGCGTGAAACACGCCAGCTCAGGCGTGCGCCCGTTGGCCTCGGACGACCCGGAACGCATCCGTTGTCACCGCGAGTTCGGTGATGCGTCGTTCGGCCCGGGTTCGCCTTCTTCTTATTCACCCCTCCGAAAAAAAAGAAGAGAAAAAAAAATTCGCGTTACGACCGCGCCGCGCCGGTGGGTGCATTGTTGTCTCCCCCCCTCCCGGTTCCCCGGTGATGCGTCTCGCGGCCGCCAGGTGCGCTCCCGTCGCCCGCGCTAGCGCTCGTTCGCTGTTTCTTTATGAAAACAACCGACGACGAGCCGGGAGTGGATGGGTGTAATGATGCGTGTTGGAGATTCTGGGAGCGGGGGGGGGGAGAGGGGCTTCGTTTTATACATTTTCTTTCTTCTCGTCGGCGGCGACGCGCCTCACGCGGGGAGGCCCCGTCTGGCGCGCTCTGAGCCCTTCGCTTTAAAACGCGCTGTGGCGTGGAGAAGCGGCCGATGTTGCAGACGTCGCTTTTGCCGGCATTGTCGCTACTAGCTGAAGCCCAACCTCTTACACTGGTACTTTCGAACACTATAGTTACCCTATACTTGTTTTTTTTTTATTTCTTGGCGCGTGGGGGCGTGTCTTCACGATAGAATATCTCACGGGTATTTCGCGTCGTTCATAGTCGTGCCGCTGAGAGTCGCATGATCGCGAATGTATCAAGCAGTGCTGGCGATTATGTGACTCCTGGCGGCACGACGGAGAACTACGCGAATTACCGTGTGATATTCCATTCTGAAGACAAGCCCCCATGCTCCAAGTAGTAAAAACCCACGTATAGCCGTGTTTTCACGATTCTACCTCTGCTGGTACTCTCTTGGGTTACCAGTTGATCCATAGCTTTTCTTCATCTCTTCACTCCTTCATTGTTGCCGTTATTAGGATGACTGCTACATCCTTGAGCACCCACAAATCCATTCAGACGTTCCACAAGTAAGAGAAGTATCCTTCAGAGATTATCCTCCATTTTCTCTTTCCCATCATAAAGACCACTATCAGCATCAGCACAGTTTTCCATCTCTTCATGCACTCTTTGATATTGTCACATTCCTTTCAAAGATACTTCGATTTCGCTTTGACCTCACCGCCACCAGTGACCATTGTCATCAGTTCTAATCACCAGCACTACTACTACCATCACCATACACAACGCTACGGGATATCAAGTACAGTATTTCTCATTCCTCCCAACCCGCACAAAGACCACATCGCGAAACGAGACAGAATAGGTGTGAAATATTATGTTCCCCAGCCATCAATGAACTTCTCCACCGCTGATTAGCATTATAATACCGCCGTTGGAGAGGGTTCTTTTTTGCAGAGGTCCCCCTCCTCCCGTCCCCCATCCTTTTCAGTCGAAAAATTTGCCCCGGCGGCGTGGAGGGGGAGCCGCGAAGGGTAAACTGTTTCACCCTTTCTCTCCCCCCCTCCCCTCACCCCCCGGCGCCCCCCGCCCTTTCGCGCGGTGACTTCCGCGATCAAATATCCCATTGCCACGCGCCGCCGTGCTCACCTTTGTAACACTAGCCCGCGTCCCCTCTTGTCTTTTGACGAATGAAATAAATTGATGATAGTAGTTAGTGGCATGTAAAGGTAGGCCCGCTGGAAGGGGTTAAAGTCCGTCTGACGTTTATGAAAGCCGGGGGTGGCCCCGAAAGGAATGGAAGTAAGGGGTGAAATGAAGGTTGTTTCAAGTGCACTTCTGCGGGCGTGGCGGGAGCCGGTCTTTGAAGGGTCGACGAATCGATAAGAGAAAACACGGCTATATTGGCTATCTCCGCACCGGACGGCGGGGGGGGGGGGTGACGCAGAAATGCTGGCGAAGTGCAGGTGTGGTCAGGAGGGATTATTTCCTGTTGATGGATAAGGGGTCCCGCTCCCCCCCCTCCCACTCCGTGCCTTGCTCGCGAGCGGACGGGCCCCAAAACGCAATATCTTCCCCCCCGTCAAGCCAGCTCTACCAACGCTCTCCTGTTTTATTGGTTTGCTATTAAATCCCTAGCCAGGCGCCATGCTTGGCTGGGTAGTTGGTTCGTACTTGTTGGTGAGGTCCTTGTAACGAAATTACTGCCTACCCACGTGTGATGGGCTGGTGTTCTTTGTATCAGAGCCGGATCAAACAAAATTAAATTCTCTGCCGGTAAGGGGAGTGCTATTTTTTTGAGTTTCAATCACGAAACTCGTAAAATGGACTTGGTATTTCTAATACGAGTAATTGATTTTGTTGATCCCTTGTTTAATAATATATTCCAAAATAGAGCAAGTAAAAGTCCTTGTACACATATTAAAAACATTCCCATTCGAAAAAACCTGTCACACCTTTTAAAGGAAATTATTATTAACTAATTATTCAATCCGTGTTCAAGAATAGGAAAACTGAAATTGTCAGATTGAAATCAACCCATTGTAAACTGAACGGTAACTTTCACGCTTTGAACAAGGTCATTTGTCAGTTGCCAAGAAATCTCCGAAATGCTGATGAGGGTCGGTATATTTCATATTTTGATGGTGCTCCAGCATTCGGAAATCTATCCAGCAATTTAGAACGAGTATTACCGTACATTAAATTCTTTTTGTAAGAAAAACAAGCAAAAATGGATAAAGAATTTCTGCTACTTTCATTTTACGTTCGGACCCATGGCAGTAAAACCTGGAATTATTACTTAAAGATACACATCCATGACTAAGCCCTTCTCTTGACAGGGGGGGGACACGTTTACAGCCCCCCGCAATCCAAGCTTTCGAGTTACTTTCACTTTTTTGTATCCCTTGTTTTTGGACCCTATCCATTCACAGGCAAGCCCAGGCTTCTAGGAGGCTTGAATCGCGCCGGTTGCAAATCTCCCGTTTTGTAACCATGAAGCAAGTAGCGGACGCGAAGGTTTCACATCTGGGCGTGTTTGCTGCATGCAGTCTCCGACTTTCCTGTGTATGTATGGACCACTTTAACTTAGGCGGTAGAGCGTTGCTTCGACCGGCGTGTTTTGCTAGAGTCCGGAATTTCCTGTGTATGGACCACTTTAACTCAGCGGTAGAGCGTTGCGTAATCGGACCAATGCCGACTCGTGTTCCGATGCCTCACGCGGCTTGGGGTTTCTTTCAGGTTCGCCCCCCCCCCCGCTTGCGCAAGAGCAGCGAATGTTTCACAACTGGCGTGTTGCCTAGAGAGTACCGGACTTTCATGTGTAATGGACCTCTTTTAACTCAGCAGGTTTAGAGCGTTGCTTCGCCTCCCTAGTACGACTTCGTGTTTCCGCTGCCACACGCGCTTGGGGTTTGCTTTCAGGGTTTGCCGCTTGCACAAGAGCCGCGGAGGCGGCATTCCGCGTGACGACTACCGGGTGGTGGAAATTTCCTCCCCCAATTAACAGCGGAGAGCAAGTAATTCCTTTACCGTATATAGCCTAATGGCCTTCACAGCTCCCAGCAAAGAAGCGGGCGCTCTGTAGATTTCGTGATCCCTTTCGTGTGCCCTCCGTGCTTCGCATACACCTACTAATATAGAAGGGCATCCGGTTAATGTATTTGATGAGTGCGCGGTGGGTTTTGTGTTTCGTGGTGGGCCCCAGTGCATTGCAGTCTTCATTTGTGATGTGGCCTTATTCGGTCGCTTGGACTGGTCGAGAACCTCTGGTTTTGAGTTGGGTACAAACTTACAAAGGACAAGTATAAATTTTTATTTAGTACTAGGAAAACCTGGCAGACGTTCTTCTGCCTTTCATCTCCCTTTCCCCTGCCATCTGCGTTTCTCACTGTCACTCTCACCCTTCCTCACCCTGTCCCTGTCTGTCTCTCTGTCTTTGCGTGTCTCTGTATCCGCCGCTCTCTGTCCCTCTCATTCGCATTTACTTGCAGATTCTGCACGTCTCGAAGCAGGTGTGGTAATATCGCGAAGCGCCGGACCAGCAAAAAGTCATAGAATGTTCGAGAAGAGCTTATTCTGTAGATTGCGGTGTGAGAAACGTTTCTTTGAGGCCTTTAGTTCCAAAATTTTAGTTTTTAAGGCCCTAGAATGCTTCGTTTAGGAGTTATTTAACGATATAGATTAAAAATTCTTACCGAATGTGTTGCGGCTTGCCTTTGTCGTAAATATTTAGTTTTGTTGTTCAGCGCCATATAGTTGAGTTACAGACAGATTTAACAGTACATAAACCTTCTCGGTGAAGCTCTTATACATGCAGCAACATTCATTTTTATATACATGTTGAGTCATTTACATGATAATTCTAATTAGTGTTGCTATTTAAAAAAAAGATGAAAGACAATCGACAAGATTACTTGAGAAATCTTAATTGAATCTACAAATAGCAGATAAAAATCATAGGTTCCGGGTCGGTTTGTGGGGAACAGAAGCAAACATGACAGAAACAACAAAGTGCCTCCAGAAGTGGCATGCAAATCTATTAATCAATTAAATGTGCAGTTTTTTGTCCAGTTTCGTAAATATTATTTAATAATTGGGAGAATTTATGAATTATTTTTTTTAGATTACAGAGTCACGTCGAAGAATAATATAAAACTTCGTTTTATTATTAGTAATCTCCATTCAACAAAATAGAAAAGGTTTGGTCTACATTTTTGACCAGATAGTTTATCTTTCAACTCATATTTTCAATATTTTTGTGGCAATTTAGAATTATTGTAAATTTTACAAGATAATATTAATTTCTTAACCTGCGTTAATGTTCTATTACCATATATGCATCGAAACATGCCCATCGGTTGGCCCGTGAGCAGGTTGAGGGATTTTGAAGAAAAGTAGTCTCTCACCGCGGCGGAAGGGGTGGGAGTTTACATTGCGCGCACAATATATGCATTTCCCGCGCGGTTCGCAATTTCTCTAAGCACATATTTTCTCTCGCTATATATTTTAAGCTTATCGAAACCATTTGGATCCCACTATCCAATCCGATTCTGCCCGTTTCAATATTCCTTTATTGAAATTTTATCGATTTGTTTCCATATCGGGTTTAGACGGCCTGTATTTTCCGCCGCGTTGGATACCGCCCTGCTTTCGCAGCCGCGCTCACCCTTTCTCTCCTGCGCGTCGCGAAGCCCTGCAGCCTGGCGCGGCGCGTGGCGCGGTGCGACGTGGCGTGGCGTGGCGCGGCGCGGCTTGGCGCGTTGCGTTCTTTCCGCACACCAGCGCCGCCGCGCCGCGCCGCGCCGGGCCGCTTTCGCTGGCGCTGCTCCTTTCGCCTTCGATTGTTCCCGCTCTCCTGCTGCTTGCTTGGTTGCGCTCGTCTTTCTGCATTTTTACTCTGGTTTTCCTACACATCGCTTCTTGGCTATTCCCTGTTGTACCTGCTCTCTTGTTTCATTAATATCAATGAATTTTATTTTCTAAACTTAGCCTTTGACCGTCTTACTTCCCCCCTGTCTTTCTACCTGTCTCGTTTTTCCCAGTCCCTCTCTCTCTCTCTCTCTCTTTCCTTCTAATTACTCGTTCCCTCTCACCCTTTCTATTTCCCTCCCAGCCTGTCTATTTTCCTCTCCCCCTGTCTATTTTCCTCTTCCCGTGTCTATTTTCCTCTCACCCTGTCTATTTCACCCTCTCCCTGTCTATTTCTTTCTATTTACCTCTCCCTTTCTATTTCCCTCTCACCGTATTTCCCTCTCACTCTATTTCCCTTTCTGTCTATTTCTTTCTCTCCCTATTTCTCTCTCTCCCTGTCTATTTCCCTCCTCCCCTTCCCCTCTCTCCCTTTCTATTTCCATTTCCTTCTCCCCCCTCTCTATCTGTCACTCACTTTCACTCCTTTGTCTCTGCCTCTCTTTATTTCTCTTGACCAGCTTTTTGTTTGTTTCTTTAAATCTCTCTATACACGTGTCTCTCGTGTTCAATGTCCATCTTCCTAACTCTCCCCCCTCTCTCTCGCTTTCTCTATTTCACCTCTCAGCACTCCCCAATCTTTCCTTTCCGCATCTTCGCATTCGAATAAGCCGTTAGTTGCGACGAGATATCGGGAAATCATTGGCACGTTGGGCTCCACACGTTGATCCCTCAGGCCATTCTCCCTGTGACCTCTTCCCTCTTCCGTTCCGTACTTCCCTTTCCTTCCCTGCGTTTTTTCTTATCGGCTGCAGCGCGCTGAGGTGGAAGGAGGAGGGTCGCGCTGATCCGCGGGAGAATCGCGAGGTGGGCGGTATCGAGTTCGAATTCAGTCTGAAGCCGACGAGACGACGAAGTGCACGACGAGCAATTGATGGACTGGAGACGATGTTCCCTGCCGTCGACGCCAGAGAGCGCGCGCGGCCAGAAAGAGTTCACAGAAATTGGTTTTCGAAGAGGAAGCTCTTGTTTAGATAGCGCCGTAAACATCCAATCCAGCGGAGTTGGGAACGACGCGGAAAGTATTTTGTATCGGTTTTCACGTACCCGTTATGTCGGTTTGTCGGATTGGTGAATTCTTTGCGTGCGTCGTTAACACGTCCCACCAGAAATAGTCTCCGATGAATTCGAAAACACGTGACGTATTTTTTCAGGAAACACGTTCGTGTGGATGTCTGAATGGCAAGCATAAATGTTATCAAAATGGTGGGATGATGAAATGTGCGTTGTAAATAAAATATAAACTACCTGCAATTGACTGAAAACGGGCACTACCACAGGCTGTCCTTCAACAATGAAAGATTGGATTGATAACTTCACTGCTTCATCGTGAACTCTATACCCGAGGACACTTTTGACTCTTTTGGGTTATTGTGGACAAACTTTCTAATAAAATGCCATTTTATTGCAGCTTCCCCTTAAAAAAAGTCCTTATAGTCGTTTCTTCTTTCCGACTGTAGCCTTTGACCTCTTCCCTACTCGTAATAAATGAAGGTATTTTAGTTGTGAGGTATCTTTTCGCTCGTATAAACGTTTTGAAAACTCGAGAATTCTATTCTCACAAACTGTTTGTACAGTGACTTAAAAAGCTAGGTGCGTCAGATACGTTCTTCAAAACCTTTACCGAATCTCCAAAACAGTTTTCCCTTCGCATTTTTCATTATGAGACGCGTCAAGAGATCCACCTCAAAAGCGGTGGCCATCGCGTGGGTCGGCGAACCTTGGGCGGTCTGGACCGTGAAGAAGTCGGGTGCGAGGCGACGGGACGGGCCTGTCAAAATATTACGCATTTAGCCCCTCGGGAGGTCTTTTCGGGGGCCTGCCACTAGAACAGCGGGTCTTCCCCCTCTCCCCCTCCTCCACCCCCCCCCCGGACGAACGCGCAGGTACAAAACCGTGAAGAATCAACACGCGGGAATGCTAAGGACGGCGTGGGGCTGGGCGGAGCGGGGCGGGGCGGGATGCCGTTGGGTCTGAATGAGCTCCCGCCGCCGCCCGCAGCGCCCCGCGCGGCCGACGTCGTATTTACACAGCGGGGCTGCCCGTGAGAATGATAATGACCCGGCGGCGCGCGGTTGGGTGCAGCTCTCGCTACCTGCGATCGACTGTCATCTTTCTGCGGGAGGCCCTGCGTGTCGCAGGCTGCCGAAATTGCCTCCGTCTCTCTTTGGGAAGTGGCGGTGAAGGAAAGGAGCTTGTTAGTTAACGTAATTGAGGTGTCCCTTTAATGAATTGTTCTGGTGTGACATGCTTAAGCCCGACTGTTTGACATGGAGCACTGTTCGGGGAAAATTACTGTGGATATTTTAATTGTCGTGAAATGTTGGTGATAGGATAATTGTATGGATGACATGAGTTTTTGATAATTCTGTTCTGAAACTGAAGAATTTGAAACAAAAATTTGCAAGTATGGAGTAGTATGTGACATACATATTCAATCATTATAATCAAACAGATTCAGAAGGTCGTTATTAGAAGGATTAGATTTATTATGTCGACATCGATGTTAAAACAATAATTACTGGCTTGCTTGAAAACTACAATCCATATTCACATTTTTCACAAAAAAAATCGTACTACAAACACGCCTTTATCTACTATGCCCCGCCGCTCTCTCCCCGTCTCCGTCTCTTACCCCTCCCCTCTTCGCCACTCCCCTTCCCTCGTAACCCCGGCCCTTCTCTTCCCACCTCACTTTTCCCCGTTTCTCTCCATCTCGTCTCTCCCCGCGCCTCCCCTCCCTGCTTCGTCTCTCCCCTCCTTACCTCGCCCTTCCCCCCGCTTCGCCTCTCCCCGTCCCTCCTATGCCCGCTTTTCCCCAGCATCTTCTCACTTCGTTTCTTCTCGCCCTTCCCCTCCCCGCTTCGTCTCTTCCCGCCTCACCCGCATTTCCCCTCCCCCCGCTTCGCCTCTGCCCGTCCCCTCCTATTCCCGCTTTCCTCCGTCTCTTTCTACCTCGTTTTTCCTCGCCTCTCCCCGCTTCGTTCCCCTCTCCCCTCCCAGCTCCGCCTCTCTCCGTCCCTCCTGTCCCCACTTCTTTCAGTACCTCGCATTTCCCCGTCTCTCCCTACCTTATTTCTCCTCGCATCTCCCCGCCTCTCCCCGTCTCGTCCTGCCTCGTCCCTCCTTTCCTCGTTTCTCTCCGTGCTGTATCTTTCCACTGCGTCCTACCCAGGCGTTGCGTTCGCTCCGATGCCCCGTCCCTCCTATCCTCGCCTCTTCCCACCTCTTTTTCCCCCGCCCCTTCCCTCCCCGCTTCACCCCGCCTTTCCCCGCCTCACCCCACCTTACCCCCTCTCCACTCCGTCTCTCCCCGTCCCTCGTATCCGCACCATTCCTCGCATCTTCCCACCTCGTCTCTCTCCGCCTCTCCCCTCCCTGCTCCGCCTCTCTCCAGCCCTCCTATCCCCACTTCTCCTCTCTCTACCTCATCCTTTCCCATCTCTCCCCATCTCGTTTCTTCTCGCTTTTCCCCGCCTCTCCCCGTCTCTTCCTGCCTTGTCCCACCTCGTTTCTCCTCGCCCCGGCTCGTCCCTCCCTGTCTCATCTCTCCCCTTCCTGTATCTTTCAACCCAGGCGTCCTACCCAGTCGTTGCGTTCGCTCCGGTACCC
This sequence comes from Acheta domesticus, assembly GCA_031308135.1. Classification (NCBI taxonomy): domain Eukaryota; kingdom Metazoa; phylum Arthropoda; class Insecta; order Orthoptera; family Gryllidae; genus Acheta; species Acheta domesticus. The sequence goes on from JAHLJT010009355.1 coordinate 115,354,339, forward strand.
CCCGCCTCGCCTTTCCACTCCGCGCCGCGGCGGCACGCACCCCCCGACGACGTCGTGCGGTTTACCCCTTCATTTGTCAGCGCGCGAGCGCCGCCGCCCTCGCCACCGCGAGCGCTTTTTGCAGCAACCAACGTGCGGCGCGGGCGGCCGACGGGAAGAGGCTTCTCGTGATGATTGTGGGAGTGGTGATTGAGAATGGTGGTAATGAGGTTAGGACTTGAAGTAAGAGAATGGAGTAACAAAATGAACAAAACCCTTAAATAGTATAAAAGTGGACAAGACAAATAAGGTCTAGAAAGTATGGTGATAAGCAACTTTGTGTTGGTGATAAACGACTAAAGAAATTGAATTGTTCATGTCAAGAAGGAAAATGTAAGGGAATAGCGCCGTTAAGAAGATAAGGGAATGATACTTTGATTTCTAAATAGAAAATAAATATGATGTTGTGAAGGAGGACTGCAGAGCGAAGGACCATGAAATGAATCAAGACGCTTTTATATTTTTTGTCTCAAACTGGAGTACTTAAATCACATCAAGTTCCTTCACTGGATATCCTTCGAAAACAGAACCTCCAAATAAGTGCCAATGTTCTATAAAAGTCTCAGTCCGTAAAACGGAGGATAGTTCGAGCAACATTATGCAAGTGGGCAAGATAAATAAGGTCTAGAAAGTATGGCGATAAGCGTAAGCACAAGGCAGCTGAAAGTAAATGTCACTAGAAAGGGCTCAACACAATGGATGAAACTGTGAGAAAAGGGGGAGAGAGGATTTTGGTTGTCAAGGGAGGGGCCACAGAGAACCGTGCAATATGCATGATTGCGCACACCGCCACCGCCTGGGCGATAGACGACAGATGCGCCTCGTGCCAAGCCGGCAGGGCGCCGCCTTCATATTTCACATTTAGCGCTGACATCAGGCCGAGGCTAGAGTCCCTAGACACAGAGAGGTAGCGCATTCCATTGTTCCACCGATCCCGCCATTTTATGTCCAGTTGTCGGGAAAATCGGAACTGTGTAGTATTCTGTGAGTTGAGAACCATTAATCCATCCCAAATCAATATTAATAATCTTAAACATCTCCAAAACGTCACCAATTGTTTTAGTTTTTCTTCAGTTCCTGATTGGAGCCTGAAGGGATTGTCGGGTGAGAAGATATTAAATGGCGGCGGTTGCGCTACTCTCTGCATCTAGGAACTCGAGCCCAGAAGTGCTCTTGGTGTCTTTGCCGGCACAGTTTCTAACAAGCAGCCCAAATACAGTAAAAACACCTTTAGTAGCCACAATTAACAACATTTTCGCAGTTCTCTCAAAATTCTTTTACAGTACTAAATTCCGTCAGTGAAACTCAAAGGGAGACTAACATATCTCTTTGAATAGATTTATTGCCTAGAATAGTCCATTGTCAATTTATATTTTGTATTAATTTATTTTCAAACTACGCTCCAGTAATGGACATTTAAAAATCATTAAGATTTGTTTAGATTCAACTCTGAAACTCTCAATCGATTTTATCCACCCGAAAAAACAAGAAACCAAGAAAGTCCAAGAAAAATAAACTGCCGTCATGTACATTTTTATTTTTTCGACAATTAAATTGAGAGAGATTTGTCATTTTATTACATTCCTGTCCTTTATATGACACGAGCGATGGATTACTTTTGTAAGATGCGTTTGTGTAAGAGAAGCAAATCGAAAACATAAATAGAAACTGGTTCATTACCTCCCGGAACATCGAAGTATTGCTTATACTCTTTCTAATCAATATTCATGTTTATTGTAACTTTCGTGGAAGGGTAGTATTTTTGATTTAAAAAAGTAATGGTAGTACATACATCGAGGATCTCAACGAATTTTTACCATCCCATAAAAAATTGTTAATATTTCCGGAGAGACGAAAGAAAAACTAAAATTTGTTTTATGCTGGTCGTAGGTATGTGCAACGGCTGCTATTTCACTCAAATGCGAATACATAATACAAAATAATAAATCTGTATTATGTCAGTTTACTGTCGACGAGACTTACGCTTATATTTTCAGCAAATGGCGTCTCATGCGTAGAAACGATGCGTTTCTTGACGGAGGACGCGCAGTGAATGCGGGAGTGTCAAGACAGATGAAAGCAAAAGGAAGATGCAGGTGGAAGTGACGGAGACAGCGTAGGCGGCGAAGACGTTGGCGGAGGTGGTAGCGATCGCAGTAGAGTGGAGGTGGGAGACGGCGTAATGGAAGGCGACTAAAGAGGCGAAGTGGATGGCAAAAGCGGTGGCAGCAGCGGAAATGGCGGTTGGGGCGGGAATGATGGTCGGGGTAGGGTGGGAATATGATGGTCGGGGCGGGAATGACGGTCGGGGTAGGGTGAGAATATGACGGTCAGGGTAGGATGGGAATATGACGCTCGGGGTAGAGCGGGAATATGACGGTCGGGGTAGGGTGGGATATGACGGTCGAGGTAGGGTGGGAATACGACTGTCGGGGTAGAGCGGGAATAAGACGGTCGGGGTAGAGCGGGAATATGACGGTCGGGGTAGGGCGGGAATGACGTCATGGAAGGGAACGACGGCATGGGCGGAGAACGTCAGCAGGGACGGGAACGGACGTCAGGGGCATGAGAGACGGACAGTCGCGACGTCGGTGGTGGCGGCAGGCAGCGGCGAAAAGCGCAGCGCAGAAGCCGGCGGCGGCTGTGGAAACAGCGTCGATGCGGGCGACATCGACAGCAGCGACTCGCGCGGCGCGCATTTGGCTTCGCGGTTGATGCGAGTGTGAATATCCAATTGGCGGCCGTAACGCGCCTCCCCGCCCCCACCGCGCGCGCAAAGCACCTCGCTGCGAATGCGCAATAAAGGACGCGAAGCCGCGCGCTGCGCGTCTCGCGCGCTGCCGTCGGAGGCGCTGCCGTCGCCGCTCCGGAGCCAGCGCCCGCCCGCCACGAACGCTCTCTTCTCTGTAGCAGTTCTTCAATACGCAAAGAAAAGTATTCAACTATTTGCAACAACATTAGAAATCACGAATTTAAGGTATAAAAAGAAAATAATGCTTTTCTGAAAACGTTCAAAAATATACATGAAAGTTATTTTTAGTAATATGTTTTATTTTATTTATTTTTTTAAATATTTGTATCAATTGTGAATGATTTAATTTAACGATTTTGGGTTACACGTGTTTATTCTTCTAAAAATCATAAGTGCACTTGGTTTGGGCGTGTGGGAAGATATTAATTCTTCTGTGTTGTTACTGGTACTATTAGGATTAATCTCCTCATTGTCAGTCCCCCTTCCTCTCCATTATTTTGTTTATAGCTTTCTGAGTATAGCTTCTTCGACCTCCCTCCGCTGTATTCATCTTTCCATTGTACGGCATTTTACCGTTTCCTACGCCGCCCTGAACATTCCATTTCATCGTCCGCGTCTTCGGGCGCGTTCATTCTCGCGGCTTCCGCTTCCTCTGCATCTCTCTCTCTCACGCGCCGTCAGTCTCCGCCCGTCACCTTTCCCGCATCTCCCGGCGCGTCTCCCCCTGCGCCGCCGCGTTTATGAACGCACTCTGCGCGGATTTAGCGGCCACAACCTGCGCAATCTGTAGCGAACAGTTGGGCGCGCGCGGTTTATGAACGCTGCCAGATACCGGCGCACTTACCGCTGAATGTCGCGCGATTGCGAACAGGCGGAAGGGAGAGGGGGTGTGGGGGCGGTGGGGGCGTGCCGGCGGGGCTGCGGCTCCAGGGGGGCGGGGCGTTTTTTGTCGGCAATTACGAGATTTAACGCTCCTCTGCGGGCGCGCGAAATGAGGTAGGTTGTTGCTGGCCTACATTTTTAAAAGAAGAACGTGTTTCGGTGTGCGTCGGAGGCGAGGTTGATTTAATGAATTGTTCTTGCATTTGGTATGGCGTAGTCTCCTGCTACTTCGCGTTTCTTTAATATATTTTAAGAATGAAATCTTTACTGTTGTGTGCAATACTTTTTTCGTTTTATATTTCATTTTAAGTATATACACAGACCTGATAAAAAAAGAAAAAAGTTGTTCATCTCTTGACTATTTTTATTCAATGTTCATTTTCTGTGCACATTGAAGAGAGCAAAGTTACAGTTTAAAATTAAACTCACTACAAATGTGGCAGCCAGTAATACGAGTGGATTTTCGTAACATTTTTTATCTGTAAAATAACGTGATCCTTGGTGTATGTCGTTTCTCTCCAGTGCTAGTTACTTTGCAAAATGATATCCCAGCCTACAACACGTAACTTATATTAATGCTTTTTTTATTGAGGTTTCAAGTTGAGTTTCACAGCGTTTATCGTATAGATTAATGAAGTGAAGTGAAGTGGTCGTGAAAGTCTAAAAGTGAGAAAGACCGCAGAGGTGTCGATGCTAAAACGAATCAAAACGAATCAATCCACGAGTTATGGAGTTCCGTGATCTGCATTTTACGATATTTATAATGTTGAAAATGACATGCCTGTGATTCTAGTGTTCACGTAAACAGAAAAATTCTAGACCGCTGCACACTCATTCAAAATATGTTAACTTTAAATGTTACCTGATAATATTCCTCGATTGACTACATCTCTATTGTAACAAATAAGCGATGTTATCTTTATTGAATTGTGTCATCTTCAGAGTTTAAGATCTTGATATAAGCGGAAGGACTGTTTGAAAATTAAGAAAATTTTATAAGTACAGATTTACGAAATGAATACAATACAGTAAGTGATAATACAGATTTAATTTCGCTGTAGGAGTTTTCCGAATTACTATTATTTGACAACAAAATTAGACGAAAACGTAGCGAATCTAGGATCTACATCGATGATGTTGACTCCAAAAATACCTTCATCATATGGTAATAATCTTAGACCTACTCATCATGGTCGGAAAATAATAACATTGATAATAATAATAATAATAATAAACAAAAATATGGGAATAATAATGCTCGTATTTTGGTAATAATTTGCTGACATCGTGAGAAAAAAACATGTGAAAATGTAATCTGAAACGGATAATCACATATTTTACCTCAAAAAATTGTAATTTTGATAGTATCTAATAGAGTTCTCATAAGCGTTTAAAACAATCTCATGTTTTCTTCAACAGAAACCATGAAATAAGATTTTTAAGTGGGATTTATTTTTAGAATAATATCGCTATTACACATACATGCTTGCTTAGTAGCCATGAATTCGGCCCCAAGAATTCATTATTTACGTAATGAATTCATTTGAAATTTCCAACTACTGCATAAAACGCTTTAAAAATATAACTGAAGTGAATAAGACTTACATAATTCAGGAAATGGTTTTAGGGACATCCAGTACACCCTAACACCAAAGAAACACTTATTCGCATTATGCGTTTGACAACGATGACCCGTCATGCGTTCGCAACATTTATAAACTTAGATCAAATAACATCAAAAACGCACATTAATATTTTCGTACTCTTAACACAAAGACTGGCCACTCAATTCTCGTTACTCATTAGTCATAATTCACCTTATAGACGTATAAACGCCAACACTGAGCACCACAAACAACGAACCTCCTGCACTATCACAACTACAACTGACCGTATCTCCCCCGATGAGTTCGAAATTTGCGTATCTCCCTTCGCCTTTATTAGGCATTTCATTTCATTTTCCTTAACTTAACTGCCGGAATACAAATTGCGTTCAGGAGAAACAAATCTCCCGCTATCTCCCCTCGGACTTTTCCGGCGCCCTCCAGTCCGCGCCCGCCCCTCCCCTCCCCCTTTCTCGCGTTAGCGGCGGGAAAATTCGACCCCGCCCCTCCTCTTCCGCCCCCGAGTCAGCATTACGGGGCGCATTAGGCTGGACATGGCGGTTATCAGCCGGCGCGGCCGCGGGGGAGATTGTGTCGTCGCGAGAGCGCTACTTACCGCCAAGGCGAACGCCGCTGGGGGGGGGGGAGAGGTGACGTGGGCGCATGCGGTGGGCGTGGCAGTTCACACTCCGCCGCTGTCCAGAAAAAGTTGGAAGGTGGATGCGTCGGGCTAGAGGGAAGAACTTGAGAGAAGAGTGGGCTGTCGTGGCTCAACGATAAAACCGTACCATATGCAGCAATGTTGATCAGGAGGTCCTAGGGTTTGAATCTTCGTAGCGGATTTTCTTTACCATTGTGTTGTGAGCGCATGCGGTGGGCGTGAGAGTTCACACTCCGCCGCTGTCCAGAAAAAGTGGGAAGGTGGGTGCGGCGGGCGCCAGAGAAGAACTTGAGAGAAGGGCTCTCTGTCGTGGCTGAACGATAAAACCGTAACCTACGCAGCAATGTTGATCAGCAGGTCCTAGGGTTTGAATCTCGGTTACGGATTTTCTTTGCCATACATAGCTGGGTGGAATTCACGCCCTGACTGGTGGATAATTTTAGCGGACGGCTGCTCTGATTGGTAGTTTTCCATGGTTTCTCCGGTCAATACCAGGCCGTTGGGGAGCAGTTCCTCTTCCGCCACACAATTCAGCAGCTGGGATGGAGAGGTGGCGTGGGCGCATGGAGTGGGCGTGGGAGGTCACACTCCGCCCCTGACCAGAAAAAGTGGGAAGGTGGGTGCGGCGGGCGCCAGGGAAGAACTTGAGAGCAAGGATCGACTGCCGTGGCTCAATGACAAAGCTGTAACCTGTGCAGCGTTGTAGAACAGGAGGTCCTTGTGTCTGAATCGCAGTGACGGATTTTCACCACTAGCTAAACAACTGGGTCGAATTTAGCTCTGTCTGGAGGGCCACAATTGCGAACGGTTATTATTCTGTTTAGTTTCCCGTTGTTTCTCTGATTAATACACGCCAGTACACACCCTAACAAACTGGTCACGGACGACACGAAATCTTTCCTTTCTTTTCTCTGTTTTATTCTGCCCCCTTACACACACACACACGCGCGCGCGCGCGCGCACACACACACACACACATACTACATGCACTACACTACCACATATGCCAGGAGACTAATCGGATGCTTGGTACTTGTCCGGGATGGAAGGGTGCTGTGGAGTTAATAAAGGGAGAAAAAATAATGTAGCGAATTGAATCGGAAAGAAATCGCATTTCCTGAACCTAGCACATTTGATACAAGTGCCATGTTGTTTCACATTTAATGAAATACAAATGAAATAAGTAATAAGGAGAAGAATTAATGAAAAGTTAGGACATCGATCGGTAACCTTGTGTTAATAAGGAACCCAGTACATCCTTCTTTGATATGTAAAAGTGAATGTAATTTATCACAGAATTCGATGCAATACATGGGATACATGGCCGGTGGGATACATGGATATCGATGGGATACATGGCCTTTATCACAGAATTCGATGCAAACAAGAAGTCCACATTAGTGTAAGCAGTAGAACGGAAACGGGTTCTCTCTTAGTTCTATTGTGTCAACGACTAACGCTCAAATGTCAACAACAAAGAACAATTTGGGAACACTCTTAAGACAGCCTGCAATTGCAAGCGCAAAAGAGCGGGTGAACGTGGCCGCAAATGGAGCCCGAATTGAAGACTCGAGACGGACGTGAAATGGCAGCAAGCTCCTGATATGAACGCGCAGGGTGGGATCACCCGACGAGAACTGCCTGGTGGGTGATGATGGCGGCGCAGGGGGAGCGACAGGCGGCCCGAAGCCCATAAAAATGCCAGCGGAGCAGTTTCGGCGCCGGCGCGACAATCAACGTAAAAACCGCTCGACATAACGTCCGGCACGTCGAGGGTTCCGCGCCATATGCGTAAATGAGGAGTCTGGTCGGTGGCTGCGTCCTCGGGTGGGCGTCGCGGGCTGGGAGAGCCGAAGGACGCTGTGGGGAGAGTGAGGGATAGGGGCCGGGAAGACGCGGAAAATGCAGCGGGGAATGGGTCTGGGACTTACGGAGAGCGGGAACTCTGTTGGTGGGGACGAGGCTGCGACTGCAGCCATGTGTGTGTGTGTGTACGTGCGCGCAGTGCGCAGTATGTGTGTGCGCACACGTGTGTGTGTGTGTGTGAGCGTGTGTATGTGTGCGTTTGCGCACGCGCGCGTGTATGTGTGCGCGCGCGCGTGTGTATGTGCGCGCGCGTGCGTGCGTGTATATGTGTGTGTACGCGTGTGTTCGTGCGTGTGTGTGCGTGTGTGTGCGCGTGTATGTGCGCTCCCACTCGTGTGTGTGTGTGTGTGTGTGAGTGTGTGTGCGCGCGAAAATGTAACAGTTAAAGGTGTTGATGTACGAGTTACGGCGGGGATTGATTTATTTATTAAATATTTAAGACACACCAACGGTTAGGATCATTAGTTCCGTTAATGTAATGATCAGGGAGATGATTTCTATGCCCTACAAATCTTGAAATACGCTTTTAAAAATATGCGTTTATGACCTAAAAGTTCTCTAATATGCACTTTAGTATGTATTTTATAACCTAGAAATTCTGAAATACCGTATGAACTTAAATGTGCAATTAAAATTAATAATATTTCATTTCCTGTATTCGTCATTTCCTGTTCATTCCAAACATAACATAACTATCGTATGTCTTGACAGAAATAATTGAAGTAAACATGCACCTTAGTGTTTGCCATCTTTCATTTTTTTCTGCCTGGTTAAAAAAATATGTTATCAAGAAATATCCTACATTTGCACAAGTATTGTGTCATCTATAGAAAAGAAGAAGAAAAAATCAAATTATGACAAACTCTTTCTAATCAATGAATACTCACAAATAAATAGATGATATGAAAACATGAAACGTGTTAGAGATAAGTTTCTATTTTAACAAAATATGTAAAATAAGCTCCTACAATTACACGAATATGCACCAACAGGAAAAAATCGGCCAAATATGCACAAATATGCGCTAACATATTAATCTACATAGCATCCAATTGTAACCATATGTCAAAAAATTTGAGGGAAGATGGAAAGATGGCGTTCGTCTGGTGCTGATCGAAGAAACCACAGAAAACTACAGGTCAGCGTAACCGCCGCTGGAATACTCCTCCAGACATCAGCTGAATTCACTCTATCCACGTAGCGGGGATCGAAAACCCGCCACCGACTGGCTCGTAACCTATGACTTCCCAGTCAGAATCGCTACTGGGGTAATGCTGTCTCTGAGCTAAATTCATCCTGTTACTGCGTAGAGAAGAAGACTTAGGGAAGGGGAGACGTGCAGCGGTTGTGGGTGGAAGGGGCGTTGGAGGAAACAGGATGAAGTGGCGATGGGTTGACGACTTCTCAGAAGAGAACAAGACGGCCAAAACGGCGCCAGCGTCTACTGGCGCCCTATATTAAGAAAGAAACGCAGTTCGGGAGCTGTACTACTTCCGTAGATGTGCGTTTCACTTGGGTACGACTAAAACGGAAGTGGATCTTACTGTCAGTTATTCTTAAAATATTTGTATTGTCATTAACGGCTAGGAAACAATACTGTTATCAGGATAAATTAATGGTTGCCTACAATATTCTGACACATCTGAGAATATGAATCTGAAAATGCTCTTAATTTCGCCCTGCTTAATGGAGCATTTTAATGCCAAATGAGTACAGGGAAGGAATTGGTTGTCTTTCAATATAAATGAAGTGAATTGGCAAAAGTAGTTAATTTAAATACACCTTTTAATTTGGATAATTGTGGTTATCGCATAATTATAAATATGTAAATTACTGGCTAGATTATTATTTGTCATTTAAATAACCACTTGAGCTGATTTCTAAAGTAATTATCTTTGTATTTGTGTCAGCCTTGATCTCTTCAGAATTGAGAAATTAGTTACAGTCAATAAGTCAACATATATTTGCCCAAGAAATATTGATGATGTTGCGTAAATGTAATGAAACCAAAGAGACCTTGTACTAGTTCTTCTTCACGACACATTCGGAGAAATTTCATTCGGTCTTTCGTTAATCCCTGAATGATTCTAAGCTGTTCCTTTCTTTCCGTCTAATCCTCCAACACCCAAAGCATTTTATTTCGGATATCCTCAAGCCAACGCCGACCATTGTCCTGAGCAGTTTCTACTGAAATATGCCTTCTCGAGATTAGCCAAATTCCCCTCCGGAATATATATTTAAAACCTGGCAAAACCTGGCTATTAGGGCTGCGAGGAGGGCGCGCACCTTGGTTCGGAAGTCGGTTGGACGAGCGGGCCCGGGCATAATTTTAGCCAAAATCCTACAATGACATTCTTGACTACCTGCGCGTCGTTATTAATGGAAGCCGCTCACCTGCCAAGGGATTACAAATATAAGCTAATGATCTCATTAGGAGCGCGGGCACGGCGCGGCGCAACCCACAGTGGTCCGGGGCGAAGCCAAATGCGCCATTTGCATATTTTATGCGATTTCCATGCAAGTATTTCAAACCAAAGAAAAAATAAAAGAATTAAAGCCTATAACGTGACAATAAAAATACAACTAAGATAAATGTGCCTTCAATTTAGGTAGTCTTATGTCTTACAGTTTTAAATTTACTCGTATTTAATAGCTGTTATTTTATCTTATGTGATTTTGTTATTCTTGTACGGATTTTATGTGTTACCGTTTAAGTTAGAACGATAGAATATTTTTTTTGTATTTATCTTTACATTTTGAAAATAACCTTTCTCAAGGATTTTATTTATTTTCAAAGTTTGTTTTCACATTAGGGACCTCCAAACGTTATAGAGGTGGTATTTCGTAATATACATAAAGGCGTCTAGTTTAAGGGAAACAAATTTCCTCTTCAAGGAATATTTTTGTGATTCATCCCTAATATGTAAATAAGTTGAGATGCCTATTATCATTGTAAAAAATTAATAATAATAACAACAACAATTGAGAGTTGTCCGTACGATACGGAAGCAATCATCTTTCCTTGCGTTTCGAAGTAAGCTACTTTCAACTGCTGTACAAATTCTGCTGTACAATTTGTTGTACTGATTCTCTCCCTCCCTTTTCTTGCCTTCCTACCCCTCCTCTCTTCCTCTCACTTATCTTCAGTTCCTCCATCTCTCCCTTCCCCTACCTCTCCTACTCTTCCTTTTGTCGTATCGTTCCACTCCCTTTCTCTCTCTCCCACGTCCTTTCCCCCTCTCTCTCTCTCTCTCTCTCTCTCTCCAATTTCTCACTCCATCTATCACTTTTATACCCCTTCCTCGCTTTCACAAGTCACACCCTTATTTTCTCTCACTCTCTCACTGTCACTGTCACTCTCTGTCAGTCACTCTCTCTGTCACTCTCACTCTCTCTCTCTCACACACAACACACTTTGCTCTTTCTTTCTGAATATTTTTCCATTAGACCCACTTTCTCTATCGGATCCTCTTTCTCCCACGGACCCTCATTCTCTCCAAGGTCCTCTCTCAGGTCCTCTTTCTCTCTCTCTCTCAGGTCCTCTTTCTCTCTCTGGTCTTCTTTCTGTCTCTCAGGTCTTTTTTCTCTCTCTCAGGTCCTCTTTCTCCCTCCCTCCCTCTCTCAGGTCCTCTTTCTCCCTCCCTCCCTCTCTCAGCTCCTCTTTCTCCCTCCCTCTCTCAGCTCCTCTTTCTCCCTCCCTCCCTCCCTCTCACAGCTCCTCTTTCTGTCTCTCAGCGCCTCATTTCTTCGCATCTTTTCTGCCTCCTGTCGTTATGGCCGCATGTGGGTCATTTGGGCCAGTGCGAGAGGCAAGAGAGGATTGGGCGAGGAGGACGCCACGGGGCCGATGAAAGAAGCCGCTTGTTCGGAGGTGCTCGGCGCTCGCCGCGTTGCCGGTTGCGCCTCGTTGCCCTCGCACTTGGCGTTCCAAGGGATTACGCAAGCCAAAAAAAGGTTTGCGTTGCTTTTGTTCTACTTCTACTTCCAAGGAAGTGAATGAAATTTTTTCGATGATACGTCATGAACTTACAATGCACTGATTTCCGGGCTGTGATTACGCAGTGTGTTTTCAGTTAGAAGAGTTCGACCGTTTTATTTGCTTCGCATGAAATTGTAAAAGAGCTGCAAATTAAAATATTTGCCTTGTTTTTATTTTTATTCTCCTCATCCATTCTATACTTTACATATACATTTTAGATGTTTTGTGACCAGGAAAAGAGTTGAGGGTGATTTTGTAGTGTTCAAAAGTTAATAGATACATTCAATAAAACTAGTACACGAACTTGAAAACGCAACTGTACAGGAAATATATTAGTAGTGGTCCTTGGTGATGCATGATGATGGAAAATGCCATATGCTTGCAGAATATTAATGGTTCGTAAGACGTGTTTACATTTCAAGTGAAATGTGAACCAACAAGAGAATTTCCACTATAAAAATGTATGCTTCATTGCGTCAAATACAAGGCTTCTCATTTTTTTGCTTTTAATTTAAAGTTTTTTTAATATTAATCAGGTGATATAGATACCTTCTAATAGTAAATAAATAAAAAAATGTTGTCCGGTATCAAATATAGTAAAGCTTAAGATCGTTTCAATTGATAGCTATCATCGTCAGAGATATCTTGCAAATTCCGAGCAGAAAACAAAGTTGTGATTCTTCAGGGATTTTATTAAGGTTTTTGCATCGTAATACACCTACTTTCTCCTATTCTCTGTGAAAAGCATGGTTTTTCAGGACCGCCTTCGAGAATTCGCATGTTTGGACATCCTATCTCTCTCCCTGGTCACGGTCGGGTGATTCACCGCTTGGCACACTTTGCGGGTCCTCGCTGACAAGTGTACCAGCAAGACCACCGCATTGCGTTGGAACACGTCCACCACGAGCGTGGACGCGGGCTTTAGGTTTGACTACCGACTGTGATGGCTGCGAGTCGGGACACCAGCTAGGTAGTTTGCAGTCACTGAAGGAAACATCTAGCAGTCTATTTCTCTGATAGGTATTTCAGAGTTGTTGTTTTTTCTATCAGCACAAGGGCACTGAAGGGAGCTGAATCGTAACAAAATGGGCTGCGGACCGCACGCGAATTTTTTCTTCCTCGTGTAGGTCGGTGCCGGGTCTCACCATCCGGGTGCCTTGAGGCTGGGAGAGAACACCGCCACATCTCCCATAAAACATTCACTATACTAACGGGTCTTACGACCAAGTTGACGTTCCGGTAACACGAATTACTACCAGGAGATCAAACGAGGGTTTGGTTAGCGATCTCCGGAGAAGCTGGCGATGAATGACGGTGGTGGGTGATGAGGGGAGGTAGTGGCTGAAGGAAGTGGCAGCAGTGCGGCGTGGGACGACACTGGCGGCCGGTTGGGGGATGGTGGCGGTTGGGGGCGGCGACGGCGGTGGGTGCGGCGGGCGACGGGGGGAGTGAGTGGCGACAGGGGTGGCGACGGGATGGTGGCGGCAGGGGAGCGGCGGCGTGGACGTGGGCGGCCGGCGTGGGCGGCGGCGGGGGCGACGACGGGGTGGGGGGCGCGACGATGGGAGGGGGCGACGGTCGGAGGGCAACGGCGGGGGCGACGGCGAGGGTGACGGCGACGGCGGGGGCGACTGTCGCGGAGCCTAAAGCGCGCGTGGCTGGCGGGCGGAGGGGCGGGGCGCTCCCCCGGGAGAGCTAACTGCTGCTCTCGACGTGGACGGCCTGGCAAGGCGCGCCGCTTGTTGGCGCTGACAGGGCGGGGCGCCCGCCGCGCGCCGCGCGACAGCCTACCTGCGACAGGCGCCACTTCGGCGTCTTGGGGCAGGCTTGGGCTGGCCGCTGCTTTTGTTTCATGTTGCCTGTGTCGGAAATGTCACCACGGCGGCTGTGCTCTAACTGCACATCGTACTTGATTATCCAGGGTGTATTAAATAAAAGAATGGTTCCTTCATATTGATTTTGGGGAGTCCACATAACCCTACCCTGAACCCTACTCCGTTGTAATAACTCCGAATGTCATATGTTTACAAAAATTAGCCTTTCTCCTGAATTGTCGAATCTGAATTGTCTTGTTTTATTCAGATGAAGAAATGTGTTTAGAATTGAATCAATATCAGCACGAGAAAGTGCGTGCTAGCACCTCTAGTTTTATCCAGAAACTTACCCTACTTCCACTACTTCTCATCACTTTCCCTACGTCGACCCTGCACCCAACTTCCCCTTCCTCTCCGTCTCAAACGTACCCTCCCCCTGTACTCGAACGTTGCCTCGTCCACCATTCCGCCGTCATCGGGCCGTGCGGCGCGCGTCATTTATCATCCGAAATGGATTGTCCCGCCTCGCCCCTCCCCTCCCCGCCGCCCCGTCTCGCCCCGCGCCGCGCCGCTCTGCCCCGCCCCGCTTCGTCCCGCCCCAGCCCCGCCCCCCCCGCCCCAGCCACGTCCTGTCCCGCCCCACCCCGCCCCGCTCCGCCCCGCCCAGCCCAGCCCCGCCCCGCACCTCTCCGCCCGACCCCGCGCCTCTGTGCCGCTGACCGGTCGGAATATACGGCGACGTGCGAAATGAAGTCGGGCTTTGGCGCGCGTCGTTTGCGCGCCGGCGGCCGCGCGTCGGGAGCCTTTTAACGCGCGCCGTCAATCCCTGCGCTCTCCGGGCGGACGCCGCGCCGCGCCGCGCCGCGCCGCGCGCTGCCGGATTATTGGCACGAGGCGTCGCGTGCGCTCTTCGCCACTTTCGCTCTTCAGTTTTGCGTTTCGGTCTTTGCGCGTAACGCTATTTGCTCGGCGATTAGCTCCAGGTGACGCAGTTTATGCGATGTTAGTAGACTGCTTGGACATCCCGTTGTCATAAGTGAGTCGTGGGCTTTCGGGGTTTCCCTCTCCAGGTATTTTTCACTCAGGTACATCGCCCCTGCGAGGAGCTCCTGAATTGTGTGGAGGTAGTATAGTGCATTTATGTGTGTGTCTGTGTGATTGATTGAATGAGTGAGTGAGTGAGTGAGTGAGTGACCGAGTGAGGGAGTGAGTGAGAGAGTGAGTGAGCGAGTGAGGGAGTAAGTGAGCGAGGGGGCAAGGAGTGAGCGAGCGAGCGAGTGAGCGACTTGAGTGTGTGAGTCAGTGAGTGATAATGAGAATAATGCGAGATGCGGGGTCAATAATGAGAAAGGGAAGATCCCGTGACTTTTTGTTTGGAGACTACTCCTGCATTCGCCAGGTGTTGGTGGGAGAAACCACAGAACCACAACAATCAGAACAGGCAACCGCTGAAGTTCTTTCAGACATAGTTTGAATTTGACCTAGATGTGTAGCCAGTACCGAAAATCCATCATGTTAGGACTAGAATCCTAGGATCTCCAAGTCAGCGTTGGAGCCGACGAGATTTTGCAGTTCTCAACTCCATCCTGACGTCGCGACGTCGGATTATTGGCATGTGATGTAACACGCACGCGAATTTCGATTTCCGCTTTCCGTATTCCTCCCATTTTCTGTGCGTAACTCGGTTGTTAAGGGATTGGGTCCAGGTGACAAAGTTTATACAACGATACCCGCCTGTTTGAACATCCCGTTATCTTGAATACCTCTATTGTATACCACTTCCTGGAATGGATGAAAATGGGGTGCATGAAAATGTGAGAAGGCCTGTGTAAATGTGCACGTTCGATTCGCAGAGTGTTTGCTGTCATTCGATAGTAAACCTTCGCGTTATTTAAAGTAATTTTTTAATCGTTAGGAGGGACGATGATACAAATCGAATGACTTTCGTATAGGAACTGTAGTTGGTAACGTTTATAATGAAGAGTGGTGAGTTTTAAAAATAACATAAAGTTTGACAATGTATTTACCTTAAAAAATAAGGTTGCATCGCGGACAATTAAGTCCGAAAACATAGCAATAGAGGCACGTGCGTCCGTATATTTCAAGTTTTTATTGTCGATCTTGGAAAGTAATAGACATAAAACACACAGGAGAGTCGCGTAAATTCCATCTACTTACTTTGCAGACGAGCTCAGTGCTCCAAAAATTACGATATTCTCAGAGACTGGAAACAAAGAAAGGGCGTCAAATGAAATGATGTTAAAAATTTATCTTCTCTTTTTTTGTTTTCTAACAATTTTTTATTCAAATACAAGATACATTTTTTACTTTGACTACTCAAATCATGCTGTTTTTGTTTACATTCTAAAAGTTACTATATTCTTTGTAGTATTAGGGGGTTCTGCAAATATAGCAGATGAAATGTTTGTGACATTCCCGTATTTTTAACTTGTTGACTACCATAGTAACAACTGTAAGCAAAGTTTCAAATTAGCATAATTTCCAATGCGATTGCACTCTTTAGATGTCTCGCGTTTGCTCTGCAACGTAAGGGTGCAATATTTGCTATACGTGTTTGGTTTAGAAATTTGGCATGACCGAACACGTGTTCGGAAAACAAAACTTCCCTTCGTTTCATCATGGAAACACACTGTTCCATCGTTCCCGTTAACCGCTCACCGCATTCCACCCCTCCAACCCATTCTCTTGTTCCAGCGTTCCTCGCGTGCCCAGATGCCCCCCCCCCCCGATCCTCGCGACCGTTCGGCTCCTGCCGTTACGCTTTTAGATCTTCGTCCGATGACAGCTTCGCGCGCGGTCGTTTGCCGGCTTTAAATACACGCGCCCGCCGCCGCCCCCGCCCCCACCGCCACCGCCCCCACCTCCGCCACCGCCCCCACCTCCGCCACCGCCCCCACCTCCGCCCCCGCCCCCACCTCCGCCCCCGCCCCCACCTCCGCCCCCGCTCCCGCCACCATCCCCGCCTCCGCTCCCGTCCCCGCCACCACCAATGTCACCGCCACCGCCACCACTGCCGCCACTGCCACCGCCACCGCCCTGCCACCGCCACCGCCACCGCCACCGCCACCGCCACCGCCACCGCCACCGCCACCACCGCCATGATCGTCATCTTCTTCTCCACCACAGCCGTCGTCGTCGTCGTCGTCGCCGCCGCCATCTCCTCCACCGCCCCCACCACCGTGGTCGTCGCCGCCGCCGCCTCTCCTCCTGGTGTGGCTTTGCCGCGCCGCGCCGCGCCGCCGCGTCCCTCTGCGCGCGTGCCAGCGCTGCTTAGCTTTCGGCGCCGCCGCCGCGCGACTGCCCGTCGCCTATTGTTTTGTTTGAGAGCCGATATACTCCGGAGTGGCGTGGAAGGATACACGACCACGCTGTTCGAGACGCGAGGGGTCTCTGCCATAGTGAAAATTCCCTGCAGTGAGAAAGGAGGACCGTGCTGGCTTAAGTCTCGTTACTTTGATAGTGACATTATTATTACTATTACAATTATTGTTATTATTATTATTAGTTGTTTATTTTTCACAGCTTTCTGGTACATGTTTTAGGAGTCGTACAGATATTTCTATCAAAGCATGATTTCCATAGTACAGTAATTTTAAGGAACGTAGTTATTTTAAGAGCTAATTAAGAAGTAAACAATTCTACAAATATAAATTTTTAACAATTAAATTAATTTAAAAATTAAGAAGTAAATAATTCTTTAACACATAGATTTATTTAGGGACCCATAAATTTTCAAGCTAAAGAATGCGTGGTCAGGATCACAGCTTTCTGTAGATTGATCATAAAGTCTTCAAATATTATTTTTTGCCTATTTTAAAGATTTTTTCTGGAATATATTTTATTTATAAATATTTTATAAAGACTAAGAACAAGAAATTAATTAGAATGTTGGCGCATCAGTACGTTCCCCACTAACTTGTATTTGAACATTTCTAATAATTGCAGAATAGTTCAGATCATATTTATTTTCACGTTAAAAAATGTGGTTACTCATTTCATTCGAGCGTTAAATAAACTTTTAGCTCGCTGTATTTACGTTAAAAAAACTTTTTATTTCGCAAAACAAATATTCCGCCTTATTTCTTGCCTCCGAGGTGGAGTCTCTCCGACCACAAAACGCCTTCGCAAAATGAGTTCGCAAATGTCCGGCGGCGCCTGGGATATTTCCCGTCGACCGCGGCGCTCTTTGCAGCTCGAACACCACGCCGCGACAACCCAAAGCAGGGATGCCCAACTTGCAAGGCCTACGGACCACACCTAAAACTTTGAATACGGTTGCAGGCTATATTTTCGCTACTCTGGCGTCCCTCACCCGACTTCCCCGTATCATTGACCTCGGCACTCTAGAGCATCAACCTGTTGTCACTGCAGTCCCTCTGACTGGGAGGTCCTAGGTTCGAGTCCCGACGGTGGCAGGATTTCCGACATTTGCTTGTCACCTAGGTTGAATCCAGTTGCCTGTCTGGAGGAGAATTCTAGCGGCCGGCTGCTCTGATCGGTAGTTTCCCGTGGTTTCTCTGATCAACACCAGGCGAATGCCGGAGCAGTACCCTAACAAACGGGCCTCGGACCGCACGCGATCTTTCCTTCCTCTTCCTTGTCCTATCCTTTCCCTCTTACACACACACATACACTTACCCGGGGGCGTCAACTACTTTGGTCATTAGTCCCGTCAGTGTAGTGCGTGTTTTTCCTCGGGCGGTGGCGATGAACTTTTCCCCGCTGGATGGCGAGGATCTGGCGTCGACCTACCGTCGACTTGCGGGGTTTCCCCTCAACCAGGTTATCTCCCACCAGCGGGGCACCGCCCCTGCCGGGACAAGCTGTAAGCTCCCGACCGGTCTCCCGGCATGTGTGGTAGTGTAGTGCATGATAGAGTAAGTGTGTATAAGACGAGATGATAGGAAAAGGAAGAGGAAGGAAAGATCGCGCGCGGTCCGTGGCCCGTTTGTTAGGGTCCTGCTCCGGCATTCACCTGGTGTTGATCGGATGCGTGGAAAACTACCGATCAGAGCAGCCGGTCGCTAGAATTCTCCTCCAGACAGCCACTGAATTCGACCTAGCTGACAAGCTAGTGTCGAAAATCCTGCCGCCGTCGGGACTCGAACCTAGGAACCTCCCGATGAGAGGTCCGGAAGTTGGACAACCCTGGCCCAGAGGTCTGCCTCCTTTGAGGTTCCAGGTTTAGCTTTCGGCGCCCGCAGGAGCCGCGTCGCGCGTCGCCTATTGTTTTGTTTGAGGGCCGATGGCGCCCGAGAACGCGCCGACTGAATAGCCTCCGGAGTATTTGTGTAAATCCCCTTGTTTACGCGAGACTTCCTATCGTATCTGTTTCGCGTGTAATTTATACCGCTCTTTTCTCCCTGGGTATGATGATGAATGTTGTGTTATCTACAGAAAGAATTTTTTTTCCCGTCGTATTTCATTGTGCGGTTCTTTTGCGCGGGACCGAACCAAATGAGTCACCGAGAAGCGGCAGCCTGTCCGTCTGTCGGTCACACGAAACATTCGATGAATCATTCAACAGATATTTTGGATTATTTAAAGCAGACGAATGCTTTCATGTTGTATCAGTATTCACTGAACGTGACATTGGTAATGAAATACTGCAGGGTAGATGGAACGACAACAGAGATTTGCCTTCGGACCTATTCTTATTGAATCGACTACACTACAGAAATTCTGATGTTCAACAATTCGTCACGCTGGTCTTGAGAAATTGTGCTCGGAAAGTCAGATTAATGGTGTGTCGACTCCCGGAGCACCCAAGAGTCTACAAAGAAAATTTCATTTGACACGTTATTTGCATTCTTTTCCTGAAGAATAAATGTGATTTCTTGTATACATTCTTCGAGAAGCAACTACAAGTCAGATTTTGCATATATCATTGAATTTCCTTCTGTTGAATAAATAATGTTAATTATCAAGCTTATAATTCTCTTTAATGCCCCGTAACATCCAATATAAAACGAAGTATATTCAAGTATTAATTAATTAATGAATAAGAACAGGAAAAAGTATTTAAATTGTTAGTTGGATTCCCCTGTATCAACATTTCCAATAACGAGCAGGTTTATTATTCATTTAATTCCTGAATATTCAGTGCTGAACACTGTAGCAATCCCGCAGCCGCGGGAGCTGCGAGGAACAGCATTTCGGATCATCCCAATCTAGAAGGCAAGCACATTGTAGCCGACCGCCTCGCCTTGTTCCGGAGCAGATATCACTGCGGGGCGGCGCGGCAGGAGAGAGGTCGCGGTCTGTTTCTTGTGGTCGCAGCGCATTACCCGGCGGCCACAACGCTTCCGCTGCCGCCCCCGTCACCCGCGCCCCCGCCGTCTCCGCCAACCCTGCCACTCTCCGCCTCCCCCGCCGCCCCCGCCGTATCTTCCATCCTTGCCGCACCCGCCGTCTCCGCCTCCCTTGCCGCCACCACCCCCTCCACATCTCTTGCCGCCCTCTCCACTCCACCATCCTTGCCGCCCCCACCGTTCCCGCAGCCCCTGCCGCTCCCGCCGCCTCCTCCGTTCTCGCCGCCCCTACCGCCTCTGCTGCTCCCGCCGTCACCGCAGACTCCACTGCTCTCTCTCTCTCCGCCGCACTCACTTCCCCGCCACTCTTTTCCCCCGCCGCTCCAACTTCCCCGCCCCTCTCTCTTCCCCGCCGCTCCCACTTCCCCCGCCTCTCACTTCCCCGCCGCTCCCACTTCCCCACTTCTCCCACTTTCCCCGCCTCTCTCACTTCCCCGCCCCTCTCACTCCCTGCCGCCCACACCGCAGATTCCCGGGCTTTAGATTCCCAGATTATCCGCTATCCCCTACCGTATCCGACACCTCCACTGCCTCTACCTCCGCTGCCGTCGCCCGCAAACTCCACTCCTTCACCGCCGCCTCCGCCCTCGCCGCCTCCACCGCAGCGCCCTCGCTCTTGTCAGTGAATCATACGGCTTCATTACGCTCCGTTCTCCGCCGCCGCTCGCCGCCGCCTCGTCGCTAATACGCTCCGCAGCTGCAGCCGCGGCGACCCAGGACGCTTTGCGCCGTTGCGTGGGAGGGCGGCGCGGCGCGGCGCGCGGGCGGACGGGCGCTGGCGTCGATGGAGGCGGCGGGCGGCAGAACGAGGGCTGTTTGCATCCCATTCCTGCACTTCTGTACTGCGATTTTTATCTAACTCTGCCTCCCGAGCCCCTGTGGCCACGATGGAATATCACACAGCATTACGCTTCTTTCTCGGTCATGCCGCTAGGAGTGGCATTGCAAGCACTGCTTGATACGATCACTATCATGCGATACCCAGCGGCGCGACTGAGAAAGACATAAAATACCGTGACATATTCCATTGTGAAGACTGGCCTTCAAGGACAGAGTTGTAAAAATCGCACAATCTATTGAAGTACTATTTTATTGAAGAAAAAAATATTCGCTCATCATTAATTCACTTATTTACTTGTCGTTTGCATATTTTCATTTACCTTTGTACTCAGAAACTCACAAATATTGCCTCGGAAAAACTATTTTGTATGTCCACTCTTATTAACCAAACTATTGTGTACTGTTATTTTCTTTGACATTTATTTTCTATATTTCCATTCTTTATTTAGTTCGAATCTCTACGAAGTCAAATTCCTATCATTGTCAAATTTAAAGTGTCATTAAAAACTACTTATTGTTTAGTTATTAATGAATATTTAATATATATTATTCATGAATAAGCCAATAAAGTTTCAAACTGTTTCAAGCTTGCTATTTGAACGTGGATACTTTTCTTTAGAATGTAGAAGAAATAATGTTTTCCTCGATTACTAACGAGAAGTAATATTTTCAAACATTATTTTCGCATTGTTCGTCTCAATGAGATTGTATGAATAAGATTGATATCGAGGATTATTCGTATAGAATATGCTTTTACCAACACATCTCAATCATAACATATAGGGTTTGTGAAAACGTCAGTAACCCGTCGTGTTATTGCCATACAACGCAATAATGTATTATTTTTATTTGACATTTTTGAACTCCATCTCTCTAGCTTCTTTTATTCCAATAACAAAATACACATGTCTTCCGTAATTTCCTCGAGCTGTTGCCATTGGCAGTAACACTAAGCCTATTGCTTTCCTTGTCACCATTTCATATGTCGCGTATTGAACGCCTTTCAGCGTATTTGTCTCTGTCATGTTGACGCTTGTGTCGGCACTCAATTTATCACCTCACGACAAGTGCCCATGTATAAAAGGTATACGACGGTATGTACCAGTTGTAGACAACTATTTTACTCCGCGAAAATAAAAAACTCGGGGTGATGTATGTCCTGAACAGACTATGACACTCAACATGTACTTGAATTCGAAATATACGCGCGCTCTTTTTGTCAATTACCGAATAATTCGATATTTCTGTGAATTTTACTATATTATTATTGGACTTAGGGTGACCTTTTTTTATTGAACTGCGTATTTATATTCTTATAAAATGGGTAAAAACAAAATATTTCTTGCATTGTAAATTGGGATACCAAAACTAATCAGCATCGACTTGTAAGTGCATTTTAATACAGTGCACTTTTCGTATTACAAGGCAGACAATTGGAATAGTTCAATTACTTTTCGATTCACGTTAATTCCTTTTAAACCTAATGTTAACGTACTATTTCAAAAATAAATTATCGTATTTCACACATTTAAAAAAAGTAGGCTTATTCTAGTGGCACATTCTAAAACGTTACTAATATTGAAATTGGCGTACCTGTAAACATTTTAAATTACAGTTCAGAAATCAAATTCGATGTGACCAATTGCCTAATCCTTTAACATCAATCTCGACGAAAATTAAGCCACCATTGGTTGTACCAAATATTTGACACTTTTGCGGTACTTGAACTTTACTCGGTGATTTTGAATCTTAGGATATAGATTTCACCATATAAATTATCTTACTAACCAGGCGAATACCGGAGCAGTGCCCGAACCATGGAGTAAAGATACCTCTTTAGTCTATGCCCGAACAAACGGGACACTGATCGCATGCGAACTTCTCTTCCTCTTCCTATTGTGCGATTTTTGTAACTTTGTCCCTCAAGCCCTTACGTCCACAATGGAATATCACACGGCATTTCGCGCCTTTCTCGCTCGTGCAGATAGATGTCGCATGATCGCAAACACTGCTTGATACGGTCGCAATTATGCAGTATCTAGCGGCAAGACTAAGAAAAACGTGACATATTCCATCGTGACGACGGTCCTTGAGGGGCAAAGTTATAAAAATCGCACTATACTCCTATTCTCTCCCCTTACACACACTCTTACATACACTGTACTACCACACAAGCCGACAGTCGGGAGTTCAGAGCTTGTGCTGTTTGGGGCGGTGCCCTGCTAGTGGAAGATACTTGGATGGGGGAAAACCTCGCTAGACGTGTGAGTCGGCGCCGGATCTCACTGTCCTGCGGAGGAAGAATACAGCTACTTCACGAGGAAAACACATGTACTACACTTACAGGACTATATCAGAAAATATCCGGAAATCAATCCTATTTTATCTTCAGAAATCAATCAGTAATGAATCAATCAATCCCACTTTACACGACCCACGTTTCATCTCAAAGAATCCCCTTCAATCCCAGAAGCAAAACTCCCCCCGCAGAGTGGATCCTCCCGCCGATTGCGGTCGTCCAGGGTGGGAAGGGCACCGCTTTGACCCGAGCCGTGACCCCGCGAGGTCACCGCGTCCGCGCCTTTGTAAGCGGCCATTTCGCCCTAATGAATTGTTGCGCGCGCGGCCGCCGGAGAGCGCTCGCGAGCAGCTATTTTCGCCACTCTTTTGTTTGCCGCGAACAAGAAGCGCCCCCTGGTAACAGCCTGCGTGCGTTGGTGTCTGCGCTTGGATCGACTGCTATGGATGCCGAGGGGGAAATCAGGTAATTTGCATGAAAGCACGCATCGCGAGTATGCAAAAAAAGAGGGGGAGAAAGAGAGAGAGAGAAAAAAAGTGTGTGCGGCCAAGAATCGTGTGGTATGAATAGAAAATTCGTGCTGGATGTGGAGATTTTTGCGGAGTTTTATTATTAAGAATTTGAAGTTTGTGTGGTACGAACAACATTAAAGTAGATTAATTTCCCTGTCAACTATTTTAAATAATGTAAGAATTTTTTTTAATCATCTTTCATTTTTGATTATCGATCTATTCACCCTGGGAATTACAGGCTAAGTAGAGTTTTAATCTTTATTGATACCTCGTGACACGGTTAGAAGGGCATGTTTTTTAGGTATAGAAGAAGTAACAGTCAAAATCTTGTAGCGAGTTTTTTTGACTAAAGGGTTCTCTTTTCTTATTAGTTTTAATGTATTTCGAACGTTATTTGAGCAGCGAGCATTGATATAACATAGATATAATTTTATCCTTAAATTCATAATATACATTTGTTTTGTTTTTAAGTTGTTTTTTTGGTAAATGTGTTAGATACACCCTAAGCCGAATACACGCTTGCATTTGTTAAATGTAATGAAAACACTAAGTTCATAGTGAATCAAAAACATATTTGCAACATCATGTACATTACGAAACTACCTGATACAATCTGAAATAAAATCGTCGCTTCTTCCCGAGGATAACAAAATTTAACATACTCTTAGGTCTTTATGATACATCGTTCTTAACCACTTGGTATCAGCTGCTTTATTTCCCAAGTACCGGCTCATTTTTATTCAAGTAAGCCACAATCCCAGCGTCTTCGTTGAATATTCGCGGCATATTTTTTCACCCCTTTAAGAAAAATTTCCCGATACCATCTCATAATCCAATTCGCTTAGGAGCTTCCGAACAAGTTTAGGGCGGGAATATCTAATTGTAGATGGCCCTGCTGATACTTGAGGGGAATGCAGATAAATAAGCACAGGCGCGCCAGGCACGCCCAGGGAAAGGGTGTGGGAAAGGAGGAGGAAGGGCAGGAGGAAGGAAGAAATCGTCAAAAACGGAAACTCGGCTCAGAGGTTGCAGGCTGAGAGGGTCTCCAGCCTTGAGGGTCCGTCGCCTTGAATTTCCAGAGCCCACGGCCCTCGGTCGAGCAAGGGACCGGGAGCGAAATTCACAGCCCTGGTATATTCATGGAGGCTCGTGTCTGTGATTCAGAAATAAAATGGACAAACGGCTTTAGTACTCGGGTTAATAAGTGAATAAATAGGCATAAATTTAAATGCACTATTCCGTCAATAGTCCATAACATATATAGTATGTCGCGTCTCGTTGGGAAGTTGAGTTTCGAAATAATATTCCCATGTTTTGTTAAGCAAATTACCACAGAACCCAAGCTTTACAGCTACGTCAGAGGTGTCTTACTAATTTATATTTAGAACTGTGCATTCTGAACGAACATTCCGGTTGGATTAGTTTTGTATACTTCAAATTCATCA
>JAHLJT010009355.1:115380363-115486079 GCA_031308135.1 Acheta domesticus
CACGATGAACTGCCGCTCACAACATCCGGGCCGCTAGTATTCTCCGCTATACAGCGGCTGAATTCGCCTAGCTATCTAGCTGGAATCGAAAATTCTCCACTGACTTTTGGATCTTCCAGTAATAGGCTCGAAAGGTCAAGCAATAGAAAATTGTATACGATATCTTCGGCATGTGCAATCGTGAGGCACGCTTCTTTCAAATATGTGGAAGAAACAATTTCTCTTATGATGCTTACGGAGTGTCAGTAAGCATAATGAAGGAAGTCGATTTCTGTTAATACTATAATAGGACTGTTCGTAAATTTTACTTCATAAAAATTGTCGACGGGTTTGAGTTTTCTTTTTGGAGTGGAAATAATTAAATATCTTGACAAGAAACGAAGTTATACTTAGCCTTAGTTAAAAATCTTAATTTTCCCTAATGATAATTGAACAGTTATTATACCTTATTTATTAATAAATAGGCATAAATTTAAAATGCACTATTCCGTCAATAGTCTATAACATATTAAGTATGTCGCGTCTCATCGGGAAGTCGTTTGAGTTTCGAAAATAAATATTCCCATGTTTTGTTAAGCAAATTACTACAGAACCCAAGCTTTACCTCTGCGTCAGGGGTGTCCAACATCCAAGGCGTCACGGGCCACACGTAAAACCTCCAGTCGGTTGCGGACCATAGTTTCATTACACTCACACCTGACTTCCCGTACTACTGATCTCGGCACTTTGCCCGGCAGCTCTGATTCGGGGGGAATGAAACCATGCGTGATATCAGACCGCAGTGAGACACATTAGAATGATTTTAAATTTCTGAATTTCCTAGACAAAAATCCCTAAATCTAAATTAAACCTTTTTTAACATTAAATAGTGTTAACCCCGGCAGACCGCATGCGCTAGGCGCCCAATATGGATGCAAGGGACTTTTACGTTTGACTAATATCCTTTCGCCGGCCACAATGAATGGCATCGCGGGCCGCCAGTTGGACAAGCCTGCCCTACGTCATACACGGGACAAAAGCAGGCGACTTTGAGAGTAGGCGAGGCCGAGGATGAGTCGAACCCCGCGGCGCCATTCCATAGCAAGCGCACTCGGACGTGTGGTGGGCGTGGTGAGTTGACGACGCGTGGGCGCCGGTGTCACAGTCTCGCCTGTCTAGGCAAGAGGCGTGAGAGTGTGGGCGAGAGAGAGAGAGAGAGAGAGAGAGAGAGAAAGAGAGAGAGGGAGAGAGAGGAGGCAGGTGCGAAGGATGCGTGACCACAATGAAACAGTGATGGTGTGGTGTCTAAAAGGTGTCGCAAAGTGCAGTTGTGGGTTGAAAGTTGAAATGGCTTTGAATTGATAGATTATTCAATAGATACGTTTATTATAAAAATCAAAATACCTTCATGTAAATGCAGATTTAATAAAGTATGTTGAATTAATCTTTAAAAGCGTACCTCTCGTGTACTACCTAATAGAAAATTTCTCAATTATTCACCAAGACGAAAGAACTTCAGACACAACGCTGGGGGAAATGCAAGGAAAATATACGAGTTATGATGTAACAGCAGCACAAAAAAGTCACCTAACATCTGGATGTCTGAATGTTACACGAGTGTTGTTAGTACCAATTTTAATATTATTAATAAATAAAACAAGAATATCATTTTTTCCAAAGGTTAATTTACAAGTTAGGTAAATTATACCAACCAATAGGTTTTGGCATAAAGTGCCATGAGTTTAATCAATAAAAGAGCTTTAGCCGGCCCCGTGGCCGAGACCGCTAAGGCAGTAGTGCCATAGTGGTCTTGGACCGTGGGGTCGCGGGTTCGAGTCCCGCCTTGGGCATGGTTGTATGTGTTCGTCCTTTCACCCCCTCTCATCACCATATCGTGTCATCATCATGTCATAACGTTACTCCCAATAGTGGTCGCTAATGACCGAGTAGTTGATGCGACCTTAAACAACAACAACAACAAAAAAAAAAATAGCTTTAAACTGTTCTCATAAAGTTGACATTCTTACATCATCACGATCTGCACATGAAGTACGAAAGATTTCATGTCATATGTTTTTTAGCCATTTTACAAGAAATAACATTTTACATTCATAGCCATTTTACAAGAATAACTGAACCTACCAAGAAACATCCTGGTGGTGGGTGAAACCTGTAGAGAGAGAACTGAGTTAGCTCCGGCGTGGGCAGCGGGCGGCAGTGGCTGTGGCGGGGGCGGCGAGGGCGACGTGGGCGACTGTGCGGGCGGCGGGCGAAGCGGGACGGCGGGGGGCGGGCGGGGGGCGGCGGGGGGCGGTGGAGGCCCGCCCCCAGGCGCGGTGCCGGCAATATCGCGCTCTCCTGTCGTCGGGGAATGTTGATTACGACGTCACGACCGCCGCGCCGCTCGGGCACCGCCCCCGCCGCCACCCACCCACCCACCCGCTCGCCCGCCTCCAGCAGCGGAGTTAAATATGGCGCCGACATTGAACTTCATTATAAAATTACGACGCTACTAACCATGGTTGCATTAAAAGCCCTCCTTAGTCTTACTGCCTCGTAGTGTTGTTATAATTAAACAAACAGCGGCCGAGGAATGTGAAATGAGGACGGTGGCGCGGGCGACGGCTTCAAAACTGTCGCGCGGTCCTTTCTCATTACGCCACCGGCTGCCTGCCGCCGCCCGCTGCGAGACGGCGAGCCGCGCGCTTGTTTGAAAATAAACCGCCAGACGGCGCTGGCGACTTGGGGCGCGCAAGGCGTATGGAAATGAGAGGCTTGTTTCTGTTTGTCCTGGTGTTATGGAAAAGCGCCCCGCAAGTGACCTTACAATGCGAAGAATATGAGAATACACCGTGCTTCTAAACGCTTGTGTTGACATTTAACTGTGTCTTGTCAATCTATTTTTTTATTTTCTTGCTTTTGTTGGTCGTTACTAAAAACTTCAATTTAACGAATAATTATCTGATTGATGATCCATTTTTTAAACAATTGAGATTCACTTGTAAATATATTGTTTAAGCTTAATTTTGTTTCCTTTTTATGAATTCTTTTTTTTTTTTGGTGCGAATTAAATACTACCTAACTTCGTGATATATTTGTTTTATTTTTGATCTCTTGAATGTCCGTGTCTAGCTTACCCTAAGCGTCGCAGGTAAAACGCGTCTAATGCTGCTCTTCGTCCGTCAGTTACGACGCGCCCGGGGGATTACCCACGAAATAATTAGACGTGAAATATCGCGACAGGTAGAAGCGTAACTCTCCAGAGGGACGCAGTGCAGAGGGGGACAATATCAGAAGACGATGCGGATCTGCGCGACCCTCCGAGCCCGAGATTACGGCCCCCTCGTACGTGAGTGGCTCATTCCCCCCCTCCTCTCCACCTCCCTGTCTTCCCGATCCGCTCTATACTCCCGAGGATTTCTATGTCCTACCGGCCACCTCCCTCTCTCGCTCTCTCCCTCCCTCTCTCGCTCTCTAACCCTCTCTCCTTTCCTCTCTCGTTCCTGTAACTTTCTCTCTCGCCTTCTCTTTCGCCCTCTCTCGCTTTCTCTCTCGCCCTCTCTCGCTTTCTCTCGCCCTCTCTCGCTTTCTCTCGCCCTCTCTCGATTTCTCTCTCGCTTTCTCTATCTTTCTCTCTCGCCCTCTCTCGCTTTCTCTATCTCTCTCACCCTCTCTCTCTTTTTGTCTCGCCCTCTCTCGCTTTCTCTCTCGCCCTCTCTCGCTTTCTCTCGCCCTCTCTCGATTTCTCTCTCGCTTTCTCTATCTCTTTCTCTCTCGCCCTCTCTCGCTTTTTATCTCGCCCTCTCTCGCTTTCTCTCTCGCCCTCTCTCGATTTCTCCCTCGCTTTCTCTTTCTCTCTCGCCCTCTCTCACTTTCTCTATCTCTCTCACCTTCTCTCGCTTTCTCTCTCGCCCTCTCGCTTTCTCTCTCGCCCTCTCTCGATTTCTCTCTCGCTTTCTCTTTCGTTCTCACCCTCTCTCGCTTTCTCTTTCTTGCTCTCTCTCGCTTTCTCTTTCTCTCTCACCCTCTCTCGCTTTCTCCCTCGTCCTCTCTCGCTTTCTCTTTCTCTCTCACCCTCTCTCGCTTTCTCCCTCGTTCTCTCTCGCTTTCTCTCTCTCTCTCTCTCGCCCTCTGTCGCTTTCTCTCTGCATCATTCTTTAACGTACCACGAGTTACATAACTCAACGTTATACGCCACTTTCTCAGAACCGCCCCTTCTCTTTCCTCTTTCATATTACTTCCTCTCCTCTTCTATTGTTTCTTTCCCCTTTTCGTTTCTCGCTGCTTACCTAATCCGCCTACCCACTTGGCTTTTCTTGCCGACCCTTAACTAAAATTATATCGTGTTTCCTGTCCAATTCTGGGTCTTCGCTTTTCACTACCTTAAGCTGCTCTTAGTCACAGATATTCGTTACTCCCAAACTTCCAACCGCCATTGTTTTATCGCCGTAGAGATCAACGTCCCCGCAACCTAGTTATCACATAATTACCTTCCAAGATCTCTACAACGACTCTAAAACTATGTAACTACCTTGCACCTTCACCACCCTCCCCTTCTCCTCCAACAATCGCAGCACTATCACTAAAACATCCTCCTTGGACACACCCGTATCGTAACGCTGCGCCAACCCCAGGCGGCCTCATCTCTCAAAGCCTTGCCCTCCACACACTAGAACGCATCGCCACTCGCGGAGCGCCCTCGCGTGCTATCTCCGTGCCACTGATACCTCCCACGCGCCCTCCGCACTCCGGCGCCGACCGCCAGGGGTCAAGGGCCGAGGCGCGCGCCGCCGCATATTGGTATTCTCGGTTGTAATACGGGGACTCCGGCGGACTAAATGGCATTACCGAAATGGGAACCGGAGGCGGCGGCGGCGGCGGCGGCTGTGGGCCGGCGTAATTGTGTTTCTAACACTGCGGGGCTGCTAAGATCATTTCGTGGGTGAGAAGGGGCGCGCCGCCCCGCCGCCTCCGATGCCCCCTGGCCTGAGGTACTTCGCTCGCTGCGCTCTCAGACCTCAATTTCCTGCCTTGCTCTGTTCTGTTCTGTCCTGTTCTGCACTGCCTTGCATTGTCGTGCCCTGCGCTGTCCTGCCCTGCCCTGCCCAGCCCTGCCTTGGCCTGCCCTGTCCTGTCCTGCTCTGCCCTGCCCTGCTCTGTTCTGCTATGTCCTGTCCTGCCCTGTCCTGTCCTGCCCTACCCTGCCCTGCCCTACCCTCTCCAGCCCCACCCTGCCCTGTTCGGTCCTGCCCTGCACTGACCTGTCTGCATTGTCCAGCCCTGTCCTGTCGTATCCTGTCCTCCACTCCACCCCGCCTCATTCCACCACACCACACCACACCCCACCCCCTCCATCCTTTGCCTAACATCCACTCCACTCTTCTTCCCTACCCCGATTCCTGACGCCTCCACTCCTATCCCACTCCTCTCCCCACCCACCTTTTCCTGCAACGCCCTCTCCTCCAATTCCCAGTCTCGTTCTCTGTCACACCCCAGCCCCTGCCCCGCCCTTGCCTCGCTGCACCCGGAATTTTCCCGCCCGCTCCCTTTTCCCGCCTCGTCCTCTAGCAGTGCCCCGTCCACCGGCTCCGCCTCTCTGAGACCTTCCGCGCCCCGTATTCCGAGACCCTGCATCTCTTAACCCGTCCGCCCCAGCCCGGAGCCTCTTCAGCCACTACGCGCGCTGTCTTAGCCCGGACTAGCCCACGGCCCTTCCGCCAATTAGGGTTGTTACGCAGTTGGGAGTAAACTTCGCACCGCGCCCTCGCAAAAATGCAGGGTGCTTGGAATGGGTCAGTCTTCTTCGTAATAGTCCGGATTTCTTTTGTTGACACTTCAAATATCTTTCAGAAATCATTATTTCACATCTTTCTATCTGGGATTTGTTAGGGCGTGTTTTATTCTTACTCTTTTCCATCTGAAAATAAATATTATTATATTGATGATAATAATAACAATAATGTTAATAATAATAATAATAATAATAATAATAATAATAATAATAGGAATAAGAGAATAATACAATATAATAATATAGTGATGGTGACACCTACGAATTTCCGAAGGGTAAGTATTAAGTGCAAAAAATTTGAGCAAAGAGTTTTATTTCTTTAAAGAAATTTATTAAGTAGCACACCTTCGTTATATTTTTGGAAAAAGAGTAAATATAATTAGTCTTCAAACTCAACATAAAAAGACGCGTGCAAATATTCCAAGGCAAGACCCATAGAATGAATCATCTCGATATTAACTTGCGCTAACGTCTGATCCTTCCACTCCTCGAGCCCGGCAGTGAATATGGGCGGGGAGCTTGCGGATTGGCGGCGCATAAACAACTGCCAAGTCCGCTGTGGGCGCTTCTTGCGCGCTCTGCTGTTTACTGCGGGAAGTCCACCCGCATCGGGCGCTCAACCGCCCGACCCGGCTCCGGCGCAGCGCGGAGCGGCGCGGCGCAGCCCGCAAAGGTTAACTCCCGTGGCTCCGGGGCAGCAAAACAACACTGAGCCCTTGGCCGTCTCCCACCCGACCCCCCCGCCACGATTCCTCTCCTACGCGCTCCACAGCGCGCGGCCCCACACCACCCCACCCCGTCCCCGCCCGACCCCGCCCTGCCCCCGCCTCGCCCGATCCCACCCCGCCCACGCCTCGCCTCCGCCCCACTCTCTCCCCGCCCCGCCCCACTCTCTCCCCGCCCCGCTTCCGCCCCATCACCGCCTCACTACCGCCCCACCACCGCCCCCCCGCCCTGCTTCCGCCCTCGTCAGTACCTACAACGCGTCAGCTTTCACCCCCCCCCAAGCCGTTGTGTTTCTTTCCCAATGTAGCGGTCCAAGATTCTGCTTTCGCCGTGTTCTCATGTACATTAGATTTCGACCGTACACGAAACTGGTATCTCATTATGGTATTCGGGTATCGGTTTAAGTGCTTCTCTTCACAATTTTTTTACTAAACTCTCGGATGTTTGAAGATTCCTTAGATGGTTTTTTGTTTGTTTGTTTGTTTGTTTTTTAAATATTTTTGTCTCCCCTGTCTTTAGGTGCAGCGGGTGTGAGTATCTTATACTTTCTGCATGCTCACCGAACTGACAAGGTCTCATATTCTTGGTTTAGTTTCATTGTTTAAATTTCACTTCACTTCATATTCTTTCTTTGACTCTCATTTCTTTTCTCGTTTTCTTCTTTTCACTTCCTGTTTTTCTTCTCATTTTCCTCCTTCCATTTAACTTTCTACTTTTCCCTCAATTGCCTTCAAAATGTCTTTCTGTATTTATTTCTAAATTTCTTTCCGACCTTGCTATGTTGTTCTAATTTTTTCATCCAGTTTCTTTATATTTGGTGTCCAGTATTTTTCCCACTTCTCTCCATCTGCTCTTGAGTGTCTTTCGCCTTCCCCTCCCCTCCGCAGTTGCGGGGTGCCGCGCCTTGTTGGCCAGTGCTTCCGCGAGGCGGCGCGGCGGTCGCCGTATCAATCAGGATGCGGTGCGGGCGCGCTTGTGTTTGCGCAGGGCTGGCGAAGCAGGCACTGCCCGTCGCCCATTGCTCCATAGCCCACCACTACCCACCGCCCACCACCCATCGCCCACCGCCCACCGCCTACCACCCACCGCCACCCACCGCCAACCGCCCAGAGCCCACCGCTCACCGCCTATTCCTTTATCGCCCATTGCTCCACCGCCCACCACCCACTATCCGTCGCCCACTGCCCATCGTCCATCACCCACCGCACATCGCCCATTGCTGCACTGCCCATCGCCCATTGCTCCATCGACCACCACCCACCACCCATTGCCCGTCGCCCACCGCCCATTGCTCCATCGCCCACTGCCCATCATCCACTGGCCATCGCCCATCGTCCGCCTCTCGCCTGGCGCGGCCGCGCCCTGGCCCTTGCCCGCTCCCGCTCCCGCGGCCGCCGTCACCGCGCCGCGCCGCCTGTTTTGCCCTCCGCAGCGACTATAATTCCCTCGATACACAGCGCGCCGCGCCCCCGTCAGCGCTGGGCTCGGCCTCCGCGGCAGCTGCGACGAGGCAGCGCCCACGCCCACGCCCTCCGTAGCCAAGGTGGATGGAAGGAAGGAATACTTGTGGAAAGGGAAGTTATCGTACCTGTGACAATCCGTGTGTGGGAGGAGGAGGACGTGTAAGGCAAACGTACGTGCCGCGTGAACAGGATGGGAATTGGCGGGTGGGGATGGGGAAAGCCAAGGATCGAACTCCCCCCCTCAAAGTATTTGATGTCGCCTGCTGGAAAAGTAATGATTTTTCCTTGTCAGGGTTTCATTTATATCTTCTTCTTCATCTTCTTAAAAAGTCTAAGACTTGTTCCTTTCCAAGAATTATAACGAGTCTTTCCATCTTCTCATTGGTCTACCAACTTCTCTTCTTCCTCTCGGCCTTTCGTCTCTAGTAATCCTCACGATTCTCTTCTTTACCATTCTCCCAATATTATCGTTCCATTCCTTTCTTCGGTCTGCTACCATTCCTCAATTGTCTTAATTTTGCACATCGCTGATGTTTCTGTTTCTTTCCTTATCCAGTAGAGTGATTTGAATTTTTTCTCTGAACTCTCATTTCAGCGACCTCAAGTTGTTGTTGGGTACGTGATACCGCTCAGAGCTCCAAGAATTTGCCTCGGATCAATTCCATATGTAATTTATATTAAGATCTCATTTATGATTTACGTACTTTAAAATGTTCAAAACGGGGAATTCAAATAAATAAAATTAGAGAAGGAAACATTCCTGTAAGTATTCTGTTCATTCAAACTATAGCGTGTTCACATTTCGACGCGTTTCGTTGTGAATTTATCCTGTTCATTCAAACTTGCGTAAGCCAAGACGATCTTCGTTGTATTCGTTAGGTTTTCGATTAGTTTTTTGTACTTGTCTTGTTTTTTCATTTACTTGTTTGTTGGTTCTGATGAGATGTGAAGTTGAGAAAATTCTGCTAATGAAACAATTTTATTGTCAGTTTACTGTATTTTGTACATCTAAGTGTTTTTCCTACATATTTGCATTAATATATTGTGATAGTTTTGTAATTTTGTTTTATTTATTAGATGAAAATTTCGTTTTTTATTTGAAATATTTTAAAAATATTTAAATGGGTTTTGTGAATTTTCCAAGACTTGACTTGTATTTCAAAACCCGGGCGGGATTTATCGGTGCTGAGGAAAATGTGCGCAACCGTGATCTCTAGCCAGCAGCTGTGACTGCAGCGCCGCCAACGGAATTCGCCTGCTGCTGCGGTGGCGGTTGCGTCACAGGGCGCGACGGGTGTCGGCTCGCGTGCTCGCGTGACGAGCGAGTCGAACGCATCTAATGATTTGTTGCCGTTCCGTTATTGTAGGGGGCGCTCACACGCTTTGTTTTATCGGATCCGATTGGATTGGATCGCTCCGTGCTTCACCGGGCGCCGCGTTCGTGAAGCAATCCACTTTCTCCAATGTTAGTTAAAAGCGCATTGTTTTGTTTTTTTAATCTCACCCTGTGTAAACACGCATTCGTCATAAAGTATGATTCAGGAAAGTAGAAAATTCGTTAAATGTACTCTTAAAAGGTGTGAAACGTATCGTAACTTGAATATCTGAATAAAGAAAGGCTGCATTAGACTTCGATCGTATCGTTTAAAATACTTTATTATGTTCATATGAGAAATAATGGATGATTCGTTAACATTCATATAAGAAGATTGCGTACAAAAGATATCTGCGAGTCACAAATACTGCGAATCGATATTATTTGGTGCATATTATTATTAATTTTACTACAAAGTAAAGCTACTTTTCGTTAGTCGTCTTAAGGAAACACACTCCTGATTGCATGCCTTCTTTGTCTCGTACAGTAATGCACAAATTTGAATTAAATGATATAATATTACAAATTATCATCTCTACTTCATCCACATTTTATTACTCGTGATAAATAGACGTCATCACATTTTCCAGCACCACACACCACCAACCTCCTGGCACTTTGTTCCTCATTCTTCACTCACAACCTCGTTAACGTTCACGCAAATTTGTAACAGGTTCCCATGCTAAAGCGTTACACCTTCTCCTTTCCAAATGACGACGCAGCAGATACATTCACGAGGTATCAACGCGTTGACGCGACAAAGGACGTGATCCCTCATTGTGGCAGGCGAGGTGTACTGACGGCATGGGCGGCGGGGGTGGCGGGGGCGGGGGCAGCGGGGCGGCGGGGGCGGCGGGGGCAGCAGGTGCGGCGGGGGCGGCAGGGGCGGGGGCGGCGGCGCTGTGTCCTCCATAGCCCGCGACGCGGCAGGGCGAGCTGCCGGGCGGTCGCTTCTAAAAAATGAAAGGCGACAGGCAATTCCTAAGCCATTCTCGCGGCGCCCGCACAATGAATGATCCCCTTAAACGAATCCCGGGACAAAAGTGCCGTTTCTCTTGAAAGGAAATCTATTTCGGACCGAAGCGGGCGCCGTCCCCGACTCCGTTTCCCCGTGAAACGCAAGGCACGTCGGTGAGCGTGGGCGGGAGGGAGGGAGGGAGGGAGAGAATGGGAAATGTAGTCGCCGGAATCAAAGGCTAGAAGTAAACAAACAGGTGATGGGATGACACACGCATGTGGGGTTAGCGGCGCGGGGCGGAACACAGTGGGCTGATGAAATGCCAGAAGCACCCGTTTCGCTCTCTCTGATTGTCTAGCTAGTGTTGTATCGGAAGTATATTTGCAGCATGTACGTAAATTAAAAGACATGCAATTAACGTAAACGATATTTCATCAACTATTCCAATTTAGTCACTTCTATTCATCTTGTGTCCATGCACGCAATGCTTCTTTTGGGAAGAAAATAATTTTTAAATAGAAAATATATTTTCTATTTACACACACAATTTACCATTTTGGAATTACAGTATTTACTAATTGTAAATAGCAAAACTGTTGCTGTTTACGATTATGAATTTTTGTAACTTGATTTTTAAGAATTAATATTTATAAAATATTTTTATTCGCTGTAAAACCTGTAGGTGAGAGTGCAGTACATTAATAATTTGCAATTGAAGATTGTTCCTTCCTGAAACTCCCCTCGGGCCCTGCATGACAAGTTTGCCATGGCGGCAATAGCACAGGACTTACATTCCACTCTTATATTACTTAAAATCATGAATCAGCTTACATTTGATGAATTGTCGAAAGCTAGGTAATTCAAAGGTTATTTTTACTATTGTAATCATCATAAGCAGCCGTACCTTCACAACTCTAAAACTAGTTGACTCTGGCCCATTCTGGATATGGGACATCCGTCTCAAGTTTGTAGGATTTATGTAATGGTGAGGCATTGAAGTCTTCATTCGTAGAATTTGAGAACTCTCTCCTACTACATTGTTAAATAGCTTTGATTCATCGAATTCATTTCGATTGTACGGATTTCCTCATTCATCTGCTACTCCCTGTTCTATAAAATAACTTCTGCACTTAAGGACAATCAAATCACGTACGTTATCTAATACATGTACATCGGTGATAGGCGATGCCACCAATCAACTTTGCACCTTTTATTTTATTATTATTATTGTTAATATTAGTGCTTATTTTGTATATTTAATTGAAGGTGTGTTAACGTTGTATTGGCTCCGCGTGCGTTTCGACCCCTTTTGGGCCAACGTGCGGCATCAGGCGGCGCGGCCCGGTGCAGCGCCGAGTCCCCGCGAGGCGCACAGGGTTGCGTGCGGGCGAACCGCAATGCCGTGACCTGTGGCGATATCTCACGGCGGCCTGATACCCGCGCCCGCCGCCCACCCCTGCGCGATGCGACCGCCCCCGTCCCCCACACCCCACACCCCGCCCCCGGCCCCAATCTCTGTCCTCGCCACCGCTCACTTCCCAGACCCCGCTCCCACTTTGTGCACCGGTTCCTCTGCCAACTCCCATCGCCGCCACGCCTACCTCCGCGCCTCGTCCCTACCCAAATCCTTTCTCCACCCTTTCCCTGTCCTCCTCCCGCTCCCTCTCTTATTCCTTCTTCCCTCTCCCCCTCTTCCCTCTCTCCCTCCTCTCTCTTACCTATTCCTCCCCCCTCTCCTCCTCCTTCCTCTCGTCATCCCCATTTCTCTCCTAGTCCCTCTCCCCCTCCTCTTCCCTCTTCCCCTCCTCCTTCCTCTCATCCTCCTCCTCCGTCTCCTTCCTCTCCCCTCCTCATCTCTCCCCTCCTCGCTTCTCCCCCTCCTCCTCCCTCCTCCTTTTCCTCCTTCCTCTCCCCCTTCCCTTCCTCATTCGCAATGTTTTCTCTCCCGCTCCCTTCCTGTCCCTCATCACCTGCCTTTACCTACCCTGTCTCCTCTCCGGCTTCCTGCTCAAGCCCTCATCACTCCTCAATCGTTACCACAGCCCCGTTCTTCCCCCACTTCCAACCCGCCCTTTTCTCACCCCTTCCCTTCGAGATCCTCACCCCCGCCCCCACCTCCGGCTTTCCGTCCGCGCCTCCGTTTCCGCCACTCACACTTTCCTTCCCCCACCCACTGCTCCTCCTCCGCCCGGACCTCCCTCGACGTTCTTGCTGCCCTCTGCCGCCCTCGACCCCGCGCCCGTCCCCAGGCCCACCCTCATCCACGTCCTCGCCGTCGCCCTTGCCTTCACCTTCCCCACAGCTACCTCCGTCGCCGCCCTCCGCACCCACAGTGAGTGCAAGAGCGGAGCACCCTGCCCGCGCCTCCTGCCCGGCGCTCCCACCCACCTCCCGCCCACCTCCCGCCCACCTCCCGCACACCTCGCGCACACCTCCCGTCCACCTCCCGCCCACCTCCCACCCACCTCCCGCACACCTCCCACCCACCTCCCGCCCACCTCCCGCCCACCTCCCGCACACCTCCCGCACACCTCCCGCACACCTCCCGCGCACCTCCCGCACACCTCCCGCGCACCTCCCGCACACCTCGCGCCCACTGCCCGCCGCCCGGCCCGCGCAACCCGCTGATTGTTTCTGCCGGGCCGGCGCGAGCCTCTGTATATCACGGCGCCGCCGCCTTTGATTTGTTTGTAGGCGGAAGCGTCCGGCCCGCGATTAGGGAGGTTCTCACGGAAATTCGTCTTTTTTGGGCCTTCCAGCGGAGGGGAGATTGTGATGTTGCTGGTGTTGGAAGAACCTCAAACGTTTTGCACTAATGTATTGTGTAGTAATGACAGTAACTATACTACAAATATGTTGATGAAATGAACGTAAAATTTGCCCAAATTTTTGTAGACATAAATTAACGATTGTCATGAAAAGTAATAATAAAATGATACTCATGTAAAATTATTTCTACAGTTGTGGGTTTGTTAAATATGCATGTAATTGTATTTTTGTAATGTCTGAGTATTTTACTATTTACATGGTAAATAAAAATGTATAAAACATTTGTGAGTAATGAAGACTGAGATTGCTTTTAACAGTAATTGATAATTTGTTCTACTCTTCATGGAAGTTTTTTATTGTCTTTTATATCCAACATTTTTTACAGTGAAGTAAAAAGCTTTCACAGCCTATCTCTTTCTGATTGCTATCTGCTTTTTGTCCACCTCTCGTCAGAAACTCATATGAAGTTACGGCCATCATTTGTGATATTTGTTGTATTATTATAATTTTCTAAAGTAATCTTACATATTTGCAATAATTAAGTTTTTACGTTATAATAATACATATCTGAAATAATTTCACGTTGTCTCGTTCGTCTCCATGGAAGCAATCTCAATAAATATTTTCTTCCGACTGCGAACAACATTTCTAGGCCAGTCTCATTAAACAAGTTCCAAGCGAGTACACATCTTGAGTATCGACTCTTGTAATAGTCTCTAATTCGAAATTTAGCGTTTACTTCAAGTACGTTTAACTGATTCATTAATTTATCAAGAAATTGCTTGCCACATGCCAACAGCTAAATTACTTACCGTTCAGGTTCCAGCACTTACAGGGATTAACAAGAAACACCAGAGACGATAAACTGATCTTAAATTATAATATTTTGAGCAAAAAGTGTTCGGAAAGGGAGATACAATTTAGAGAAATCGTTATCTCAGAAGATGCCTCGTGAGAACAGAAGGAAATCTTGAGAGCCCTTCCTGACTAATGAGGCCAGAGACTTGCTTCGACCCCTTTTGAATTGAGGGGGTGAGAACTCAGAACCTAAGGGATGATCCTTCACAAAATAACGAGTGGATTAAAATGGTCGCTTTCACTTTAATGTTAAAACTTCAAACAATAAATTTAAAACCACGTTTTCATATTGTGTACGTTTTTTTGACACTACATCTTCATTCGAAATAAATGTTACCCAATGAATTAGTATGTTTACAAAGAGGGAATGAAAGATTATGCCGCAATACTCTTGACACTGGTTGCATGCATAAAAAATGTATGTATATTTACAAAATCTAAAATAAAAATCTGTTCCTTATTGTTAAAATAGTTACCCGAAGATAAAACAATAATAATCGTTACTTGATATTGAATTATTTCACCTGATTAGCTTAATCGGTATTTGTGGTGCAATGCGAGAACTCAGATATAAATTTCGACACGTAAGTCCTTGATTATTTTTGCATGAGTTCTGTAAGTATAAATATTTTCAATTTAGTGCAAGGAAGGAAAGTAATCAATATTAATTTTTTAATTAAGACTACTAAAATTAAATCTACTAATACTCTTTTATTTTGCTGCACTCACCACTCACTGCAATTAAACAGCACCTGCAATTAACTCATCGACTTGATCATGCATCTTAGGAATCAAAGTGACGGAAATGTCTTCAGATACGCAATTACGTCTACCTTCACTGTGTATAATTGATAACGCGTTCCCGCTATCAGATTATCGGGTCCCTTCCCTTCTCTTCCCTTCACCCGAAGCCCTAAAACTGGCTTCACCGACAGGGACCTCCTCGCGAACGCTATTTGTCGTTTCCTTTAATCATCGGTAACTCCCGTTCCCTTGAGAGCGGAGGGGAATTCCGCACCGGCCGCTTCCCCAACCCAGCTGCTTTTCCCTTCCCCACCCCACCTCCTGTCACCCTCTGCCATCGTCTCTTCCGTGGACCCTCTCCCTTCCGTCATTGCTCGCTGCGCCAACAGCACGCATCAATCTGTTCCACGGTGACCAACACGCTCGCTTTTGTCACGGTTGGCTACCAACTCGCAGTTCACTCACTTCACGAGGAGTAATGCAGAGAGATGGATACGTCACAGATATTATTTCCATCATTTTATTTCTCCTTACTCTCTTTCTCAGTCCACCGTTACCTTTGTCAGCGTCTTATTACTATGGATTTTTTCGTCATTCATCTTACTGGTATAAACTTCATGTCTTCAGTTCAGGAGAACATAACAAATACGTAATATCGTGGTACTAATTTAGTGGAGTCAAAAAATCCTATGGAACTCGTAATCAATGTAATAAAGATATACTTAAACCGCAAAAATCAATTATTTGTGTAGTTTGATTCTTCATTGTTATCTATTTCTTAGGAATCTCCTTTTACTTTCCTATTCAATGGCCTTACTCTTTGCTCTGTGTTAAATCCCAATGTCATCCAATGAAATTGTTTAATGAAAGATCTCTCTAGAAATAATTCATCTACTTTCTAATTTGAATCTGTGAACAATGAAGGCTCATTAACTAGCGATTGACGATGATACAGCTTTTAACTTATTATTTCTTCGTATAAGTACTTTCCGTTTTGTTGGTTCCACCAAAAATTATTTAGATACATATTGACACATTTTCATAAAGATAGTGCTGTTTGATTTGTTCGTAGTATCAACATGCCTCGCATTTTATAACGTTGAACGAGATTTTTTGTCGGTTTTGCGGTAGTTTTTTGGTGGTTTGGGCAGATGTTCTGCGTACAGACCTCAATGGTTCTCTGCGACAGATCTTCGTCTGCTCGTGTCGTTATCGACCGTCTGAAACCCTGTCCCACTATTGACACACCTCCTGTATATATTTGACACGACGTCTGCCTACGCTACCGCGATCTTCCGACAAATCCTCGCTGTTTGACATGGTGGCTGTCTTTGGCAGATAACGCCTGGCTTTCAGCAATGACGACCAGTGTAACATGTAACGCGCACATCTGGCTCTCCTTTACCACTTGGCCTCTCCAACCCAACATTCGTCCCCAACCCTCTCTCCCCTTCTCTCCCCTCTCTGGCGCACTAATGCGGGGGTTGCGTGTGTGCGTTAGTGGGGTGGGGGGTGACACTGCACCACCCACATTCCGCGAGTCTCCGGCGTTCGACAGGAAGTTTCAATTAGGGACCGCAAACAAAATGCCCGCTCGCCGCCTGCGTCACACCGCACCGCGTCGCGCCGCGCCAAGCCGCGCCGGCTGGCAAACAGGGCGGGGCGCCGTCGCTCGCCCGCGCCAGAGGTATCACCCTCCTGCCAACGCGTCCCTCCCTCCCTCCCTCCCTCTCGCCACCACTCCCGTTTCCTTCTCTCTCTCCCCTCCCCCTCTCTCCCCCTCTCCACCCCCTCTCCCCCTCCCGCCACCTCTTTCTCCCTCTCACTCGTTCCCCTCCCCCTCTCCCTCCCATATCCCTCTCTCCTTCCCCCTCTCACTCCCTCCTCCCTCTTCCCTCTCCCTCTCCCCTTTCCCCTCCTTCTCTCCTTCCCCTCCCTCTCTCCTTCCCCCTCCCTCTCTCCTTCCCCTCCCTCTCTCCTTCCCCCTCCCTCTCTCCTTGCCCCTCCCCCTCCCCTATCCATCTCTCCCCTTCCCCTCTCCCCTCCTCCCCATCTCTCCCTCTCCCATCCTCCCCCTCTCTCCCTTCCTCCGCCTCTCCCCTCCTCCCCATCTCTCCCCTCCTCTTCTCTCCCCTCCCCCTCTCCTCTCCCGCCACGCTCTCTCCCCTCTCGAAAGCGGAGGCAAGGTGGGCAAAATGCGCGTGAAGAACGAAACGAATTTGCAGGCTTGACCCGATTTCAACGTAGACTGGGGCGGAAGCAGAAGCTGATAATGTGATCGGAAACAGCACGGGTTGCAAGATAGAAAGGAAGCTGAGACAACTGAATTGTACGGCGGAAGAAGGGAATGATTAGTGTGGATAAAGTGGGCGAAGCGAATATGCAGAAATATGTATGTAAAAAAATATGGCAGAAAAGAGTATTGGTGGTGATGTACCGAAAACGTGGGTGTGAACGAGGGTGAAGGCGAGAACGAGAGCAAGGGCAAAGGTGAGGGTGGAGGGAGGGAGAGGTCTAAAATGAAGGCAAGGACGAGGGTTAGGAAGAGGACGAGGGCGAGGACTGAGGCAAGGGAGAGGGGAGGACAAGAGCAATGGCAAGGGCAAGGATGAGGACGAGAAGCGAGCGCGTGGTCGAGG
Source organism: Acheta domesticus (assembly GCA_031308135.1). Taxonomy (NCBI): domain Eukaryota; kingdom Metazoa; phylum Arthropoda; class Insecta; order Orthoptera; family Gryllidae; genus Acheta; species Acheta domesticus. The sequence goes on from JAHLJT010009355.1 coordinate 115,397,666, forward strand.
ACAAGGGGGAGGTAAGGGGAGACAGAGGTGAGGGTGAGAGTAAGGGCATGTACAAGGGCGAGTGCGGTGGCGAAGGTGCGGGCGAGGGCGGCAGGGCAAGCGGGCACGAGAGTGGCAGCGCGGGCGCGGGCGAGACAGGAGAAGTTGGGCACAGAGCATACACGCGCGTGCCCGCCGCGCCGCGCCGCGCCGTGCCGCTCCGCGCCAGCGTGCACCGACTTTCTCGTGGAAGGCGCTTTGAAGTCGTCCCAGCCCGCGTCTCCCCCCGACGCCCTCGCGTCGCTTGTGTCTCACTGTGGATCCTCTCTATAGCGACAGCCACCCCCGCCCCTCACCCCACCCCACCTCGCCCCCGCCCCGCCTCACCCCGCCACCACCCCGTCCCGCCTCGCCCGCGCCCCGCCCCTGCCCCGCCGCTGCCGCCGTCCCCGCCCCCGTCCCCGCCCCCGCCCCGCCCCCGCTCCGCCCGCGCCCCCGGCCGCGCCGCCACCGCCCCCGTCCCCTCCCTCGACCCCGCCGCCACTCCCGGCCCCCCACCCGCACCCGTCCTCTCCTTCGCCTCCGCCCCCGCCTCCACCCCCACCCCCGCGCCCGTGGCTGCGGCGACTAACGCGCCACGCGCGAGTTCACCCGCCCGCGGTTTGCCTCCGCGCCGCTGCTTGCACAGGCGCCGCGCGCGGAGTCTCCTTATCTCCCGCTTGTCTTGGATTGCGCTCGGGCGCTGTGTCGATTCTGATGGCTGCGATCAACCCTCCGCACGTCAAGTTCTAAATGTTACGACGAGTAACAAGCGGGGTAGATGCGTACCCCTCTCGAATATTATTCAAGACTGCTGTGAGATATAAAATAACGAACTAAAATATGAACATTTTGATTATGTTGAGCAGTTAATACATAACGAAAGACAAATTTAATAGAATATGTAACTTTATTCCTATGTTTCTCTTTTATTACACCAGTACTCTTCATCAAAATATTTATTTCAAGGTTACTCGTGTTTCAGGCAACTGATGCATATTTTTATTGTTTTTGTATCTGAATGTTCATTACACGTAAATGGCGAACACTTACTGCATCTTGTTCTACTCTTTCTACCTCTGTTTCTAATAATTAATAAGGTATAAAAATCGGTAATACCAAGCGGGGTAGAAGTGTACCCCAGTGCTTGTTTTTAAGCAGAAAACGTAAAATATCTTAAAACTAATACTTTCTTCAAGACGTAATTGTCAATGGAAGTGTTTCGGATGAAACGAAATTTCAATATCACAGAATAAGCGAAATGTACACAAGTAAAAAAGAGATTGCGGTATAATTCTACCCCGACTGGTATGCGAAGGGTTAAGCGCCGGTGCCTGGCTGTGTTTCAGTTGCTCTGCTCTTAGAATGCAGTTTCCAGACTTCCTTTTCTTTTGGTTTTCGTAGTTTAAGTTGCTTGTATTCCTACCTGTTCTGAGAATGTTTCAGGTATTTGGTTTAAACCCCTCTGTAATAATGTATAGTTTAAAAAATATGGTACTTCACCTTTCCCACTAAAAATTAGTGGTATTTATTCCCTGATATCAGTGTTTGCTTCTTCACATTGATTTGAAGTTTCTATTATTTTCTGAGATGATACTCGTTGCTGGGCATTCTGAATCATCTAAAACTATAATTTATTGAGTTAATTATTATTATTATAAAAATACATTTGTTATTTTTTTGATTTGAAACACCTGATCAAATACTTATAATTCTCACAAAGCAGTCTGACGTACATAATGGAGACTGTTCGGGCTCAAATATGTATCATTAATCATTAACTTATAACTGCCTAGTAGCTTAACGTCTCAAAGCAACCGGAAAGCCGAGAAATAAATGAAATATAAATACACATTACTGTCATTTACGTATGTAAACACTCGTAGACAAACGATATGAAGGAGTGTGGATAACTAAAGATAAAGGAGAATGTATTGGTCCTAATTAATCCAAATTTCATCACTGCTGACATAAAGGGGAATAAATGACGTCTTTCAGAATAATTAGGCCTTCTTGCAATAACGTATTTTAAACAAGTTGATTGTTTGATTCGGTTCTTTTCATTATTTCCCAATAAAATTAATGAAAAAATACTTTCGACGGAATAATTCGATTTTTGTCAAGAGTATCCTCAAGCTAAAAACCAATTTAATCTCATTTCAAACTGCAATTGGTTTTAAATTGGTCATGCAGTTAAGTGAATCATTGCTGCCCTTCCTTGGGGGATTTCAAACCGTTTGAAACAACTTCCACCATTTATTCGCCTCGATCTTTGCGTTACTTACAGAAATTTCCGCCGTAGAGCAGAGATTTTTTTGTGCGTGAACACTTGCGACGACTCTGAAAAAGAGTGCGACTGAAAAAGGACGAGGCAGGACAGACTCGTTCTCGGCGCAGATAAAAAAAAAACTCAGCGAATCTGACGATTTCGGAAACCCGACTCTCGGCTCGTCAGCAGCGCGGGAGCGACCTCGCGGCCTGCCTACTTTCGCACATCTGCGGCGGGCGGCGACCCGGCTATTACGTTCTTTTGAAACCGGGGCTCCTTCTATTCAGAAGCCCCCGGAGGAGAAAGACCCGACCGTATGGCGCGACGAAGAAAAGCCAGGGGCTCCGGGTGCAGGTGATGCAGTGTGACCCGGCCGGCCGGGGGCGAACACGCGTTTAGCACGAAAATTTTAGGGTGCGGCGTTAAAGTCGGGAAACGATTAGGGTTTTCGTGCATGCGGTGGACTTACATCAGAAAATTGCTGGTTGTGTTGAATCAAATTCTGATTTGTGTGCGAGTGTGATTGTGTGTTACGGAGTAGACGCGAACTTCAAAAATTATGTGGTTTTATTCATTTTGGGTAGCAAATTAAATATATTAGAATTGCCTTCTTTAAAGATAAGTAAATTTATTTTTCGTACAAAGGTAGCCATTGCTATTAATTTTCAAATTCAACTTTAACAATACTTGAACTTCAAACACGTTTTTGGATAACAGCTCAAATAATATTAGTAACAATAATTATTAATTCACATACTATCAGGGAAATGAATATATGCAAAAAGTTGATATAACTATACTAATTCATTTTTACATTATTTTATTTTCCTACTAATTTAGCTACTTTATTCAGAAGAGATGCTTGTCAGCCTTTTAGCCTCGGTAACTGCATTGGGAAATTGCAGGCGAGAAAACGCAATATGGGGAGATTACCAGTCAGAAAGTCCTTCGGATTGTGATTTTTTTTAAAAGAGCATAATTTTTCGCATTGCAGCATGATATAATGAAAACGCAGGGAGACAATTTGTAAACTTTTTATATAACTACTACGTAATTATTAATATATGAAAATTAATTCTTCAAAAGTTCAGAATTAATATAAACTCTTTACTCGCCTACCGTTTCTGTAATGTAATCATATAATTTACTGATCAAAGGCCGTGGTGTTTAAGGCCGCAACCCTACAGCAGCGTTTTCCTTTCAAAATCCCCGCAATTTCTGAATAAATCATGAAGATTCCGTTTGGGAATAAATCTGGACGTGCCAGCGCAGCGAGGCCGCAGCCTTTTATTCCAAGGGACAGTTAGTCGCCTTTCGTGCGAGGCTGCATCTGCCTAATGGCGCGATTCAGCTCTTGACCGCCACATGCCTCGAGGCGTCCTCTCCCCGCCCCCCCCGCCCGGGGCGACGGTCCGCCCCGCCCCCGCCCCCGCCCCCGCCGCCCCACCCATCCGGGCCGTCGCGTCGCCGCACAAAGCGAAACCGCAGAGCCCTGCCCGTCGGCCGCGTTAAAAGACCGGCCGGCCGACAGCAGGTCTCCGCCCGGGGGCGGGAGAGGACGGGCTGCGGCGGGGAGGATTTGAGAATGGGCACGGGGGGGGGGAGGCAAGGGCTGAAGGAAAAGGATGACAGTAGAATAGAACGAGAGGAGAATAGGACAAAATAGGGTGAATAAAACTTACTGAATAAACGTCCATTTTCGTGCCTAATAGTGCTTAATTTCATAATTTTGCTACCTATTTTACGACGGGATAAATCATAAATTTATCATGCCTAAAATTCTGAGGTCTAATTATTTGCAATTAAATGACAAGAAACTTCCCTGAAACGGAAGTACAGTCTCTGTGTTGTAAATACTTCAGTTTGTAAACTGAATGGACAGCAGGTCTTCGCCCGGCGGCGACTGAGGCTGGAGAGAACCGCCGGCACCGGCGAGGATTTGTGGACGGGGGAGAGAAGTGGTAGAGGAAAAGGACAATAGTAGAATAGGACAAAATAGGGCGTATATAACTTACGGGATAGGAAACTATTTGTTCGCGAGGTGAACAATGTTCACCTCGTGAACAACAAGGTCTATGACCAAAATCATATTACACCTTGCGAGATTTGAATGCTGGATTGCTTCCCTTTTGAATATTCGAGACCAACTACGTGATAAACGATACTCCATATTGGCCATCCTGTTGCTTTTGCAGGCGTAATGTTGAAGAAAATTACTTATTCGTGTTAATGAATAAGTATTGATTAGATGTTTTCCAAGAACATTTCTGTTCAGTTGTCAGATTTACCTTTGAGAGGTGAAAATTTTGTAAATAATTGGAAATTAAAAATTGAAGCGTTAAGCCGAAAAATAAAATGAAGGGGAGGGACGGAAAGGCGTCCTTAACGCCAAAGGGGTAAGATAACTTTTTATAGAAACCTGATAGTAGGTAACGGACAAACACTGATACGAATAATTTTTAATGACATGATGTGTAATCGTAGTGTTTGGTAAACATGATATGACTAAGATCATTACTAATCGCGTCAAGAATGGAAAATCTACTAAAACACCACAAATGTCATAAACGTATGCTAAAACCACAGATGTCATCGCGAACAATAAGGATGATGAGATAAACAGGAAACACGACTAAGAAGTCAATGACATTGCGACGGAGTCAACAGATTACAACTGGCAACACACAACGGTAGGAACTTTCCTCCTCCTTAAAGCAAATGGGTGCGTGAAGAATAGGCCTAAATGCATTGTTTACACTTGTTCGATGATGAAGATATTTGTTTAATCACGCTGTGAGCAAAAATTTACTAAATTACAACAGATGTCGAGTAAAATATGGTATTGCAAAAACTTGGAATGATGCTGGAAACAGCACATGGAGTCAACACAGCTACGGAATCAGGAACATTGCAATGAAATCGAATGAGGAAGAGACTAAAAGTCGGTAGGACTATCGAATATTAAAACAAATGACTTCGTGAAACTTCGTCTAAACGCATCGGGTACACTGGTTCGGCGATGATGAATAGATTGCTAATCACGCAAAAAAAAATTACTTAAACGCAACGAATGTCATGAAAGACATGGCATTGCGAAAAATAGGAATGGTACGGACAACAGGACAGCTTTGGAGTAAACGACATTACGATGAATTCGAAAGAGAAAGAGACTAAAAGTGGTATCACTCTTCGGTAGAACTTTTGAATATTCTTAAAACAAATGACTTCGTGAAAAAAAGGTCTAAAAGCATGGTTTACGCCTGTCCGCTGGTGAGATAGCTAATCACGCTAAAAAAATCTACTTAAACGCGAAAAATAGGAATGGTACGGACAGCAGGACAGCTTTGGAGTAACGACTTTACGATAAATTCGAAAGAGAAAGAGACTAAAAGTGGCATCACTCTTCGGTTGAACTTTTGAATATTCTTAAAACAAATGACTTCGTGAAGAATAGGCCTAAATGCGGAGAGCGGATGGCTGGTCGACGGCCACGGAGACAAAAGAGCAACAGCCAGCAGACGGCGAGGCGGTAGCTGTACATGTGAAGCGGCGGCGGCGGCGGCTGTTGCGGTCAGCCGAGGCAGATGAATCACGACGAGCGCGGGCGGGCGCGATGAATAAAACATCTGACTGGCGGCGGGCGTCGACGACGCATCATCGCGGCGACGGCTGCTGCGGCGTCTGCGGCCGACGAACCGAGAAAGCGCCGCGACGCCCGGAGCAGGACGCGCGAGTGGGCGGCTGACGCAGTCGTCATCTCGTAAAACAGATTTCGCGCTCGTCGCCGACCCGCCTTGTTGGTGCTTGCACATCTTCATTTCGGAGCGAACGCTTTGGGCGACCGCGCCAGGCAATTTTTGAGCGATTTCTCTCAATGCGATCGACTACTAACCCTTCCACTACCAGTTTTAATTTTTATAGGATGGATTACAATAAGAGTATTTATATGGATGATAATTTGAATAATTTATTTGAAAGTGGATTTGATTGTAAATTAATACAGATTAATTAACTGATTTTGAATTAATTAATTAAATTAATTTTTATTTTCTTTGTATATAAAATATGTCACACACTTCGAAGTAGAAAATTAGCCAATTCTTTCAATTTCCTAAGTGTAAACGAACGTATTATGAAGCAAAACTTTGATCGCTGTGACCAGCATCAACAATGGGTCATCGGTACAGTATTTTTAAACACTTGTTTGTCCCATCAATAGATACGTAAACCAACGGGTTATATTATGTGCTATTTTGTAGTGAAACGGTTAAATTTAAATAAAGTGTAGAACAGTTTCACGGTTTAAGGATATTAATTCCCATTAACGTTTGATGACCCGGTTACCGAATTAGGGATAGATATAGGTATTTATAAGTACAAGTCTTATTTTTATTCTCAATTTCGGTTTATGTAGGTGACGGTAAAAAGGAAAATAAGTAGATTAAAGATGTTAATTCTCTGTAAATCTAAAAAAGTGGAATAATATATTAGGATTCAATTCACACTCTCCACGGGGAAGTGGTTTCTTCGTAGCTTAATCATGTTTGTTTACATATGTTGGGGGAATTTGTAAGAAACCACAATAAACAGAATTACTAATTTTCATTTCCGCTGACGTACATTTGTCACTTCTAAAAATAAAAGTAAATTCACAGTTTTTTCTTTAAATCATTTAATCTTGCTTGACCAACAGTTGTCATCACGAATCAATTGAATGACAAGAAACTCCTCTGGAACGTAAGTGCAATTCTCCATCATAAATAGGTATCGGTTTCGCGATATTTAAGCAAATCTACCAATGTACTGTACGTTTAGTTGCAGGACGCACACGCACACATCGGACTCTCTTGTGTATATTGTGTATTCCTCTTCCGATTCCGTATTTTGTGGAATAATAGGATGTGCATTCTGCAGTACAGGAGCAGACGTCAAACCATTTAATCGAGTTAATTCACTATTCTGTACGTCTTTATCTGAGATTACAAAGTGCGTGTGCTTAACACACTACCTCAAATGCTTTAATGATCATCATATGGAACAGTGACTTTTATGTATCCTTAAAAGCGTTAGAGATTTGATGAATTCATTATTACAGTACATTCTGGGAGAAAAAAGCGTTGTTTAAATCAGGTAAAAACTGCTTCTCTTTTTATCAATATAGTTTTTAATTTGTTACAGTAATGATGATATTCAAAACGAAAATTGAAAGAACACTGATTCGTGCGATTGTGAAATATTGTTTGTAATGGTTATATTTAATCAATTTACTTATATATGGTTACTTTACAGTAATTTTAATTCACATTGTCTAATTTACAGAGATTTCGATGTCTAGCCGAGCATAACGTCCCATGAAATTTGCCCAGAAAGGTGATCACTGGAAAGAGGTTTTTTATGCCTTAAAAATCTTGAAAAATGCTTTTAAAAATATTAATTTATGACCTGTATATTCTGAAATGTAGACTTTAATATGCAATTAAAATTAACAATATTTCACTTCCTGCATAAACCTTTCTTGATAAAATTCAGGAAGAGCGTCCTTGGAATGAAATATATATTTTTGTGAAAATATATAATCTTCAAACTTCGCCGGATAAATACTTGATGTAAATATTCACTTGGTATGTCTCGTTGCATTTCTTCTGTGTGGTTTAAAAAAATAATCAAAAACGTACATTTGCACAAGCATTTGATCATCTTTAGAAACGAAGAAGAGAGACAAATGCAAACTGTGAAAAGTACTTACGGATTAATGAGCGTTCACAAATAAAGATTCTGTGAAAAAAATGAAGCGTTTTAGAGATGTCTCAGTTTTAACGAAATACACCCTTATAATTACAGGAAAAACAATGCACCAACAGGAAAAATAATGCACTAATATGCACTAACACGTCTTAATCCATATATCATCAAATTCTAGCCAAATGTAAAAAAAATCACTTAGCTATGCACTAAAGCAACGGACAAAAATATGCACAATCATTGAAATCCGTTCGCTAGTGATCACTGTGAACAAGCGTGCTTGAGGCCCTGTGCAGGGGCGGTGAGGCGAGGCAGGCGGCGGGGGCGGCGGGGCGGCGGGGGCGGCGGGGGCGGCGAGCGATGCGGGGGTGGCGGGATGAGACGGGGGGAACGGAAGTGGCGTGGGCGGCGTCGGGTCGCGAACGCGGACGCCCGCGCAGGGGCTTGTAAATTTCCCAATTAGGGCGCCGCCGCTCCTCGTGTTCGAGCCGTTCCTCCGCCGCTGCCTGCGCCGGGGCCTCACACGCACCGCAATAAAACCTCGGGAAGACGTATTACGAGCCATAAAGCGGCAGACGCGGGTAACGCAGGGTTTTACCCGCAACAAAGTGACCTGTCAACACACGCCCGCGCGCCGCGGGCGGGGTGGCGTGGGCGGCGCGGCCGCGGGGCAAGGCGGTGATGCGGTGGGGGCGGGCGATTTGGGCAGAGGGGGAGGAGGTGCAGCGGGAACGGCGGGGCAGTGGGAGGCGGCAGGGGCGTCGAGGCCGGCGGCGGGGGACGGGTACGGCGGCGGCGGAGCAGGCGGGCGGCGGGATGGTGGGGGCGGGAGGAGGCGGTGTGGGCGACGGAGGCGACGGAGGTGACGGAGGCAGCGGGGCGGCGGGGCGGCGGGGCGGCGGGGCGGCGGGGCGACGGGAGCTGTGGTGGGTGGCGGGGCGGCGGGGTGGTGGGGTGGTGGAGGCCGCGGGAGCGGCGTGGGTGGCGTGGGTGGCGGTGGCGGAAGCGGCGAGGGGGCGGTATGGCGGGGCGGGGTTTGGTGGGAGAAGCCGGTGTGGGTGGCGGGGAGCGGTGGGGTGGCGGGGCGGCGGGAGCGGCGGGGGGTGGTGAGTGCGGCGGAGGCGGCGTGGGTGGCGGAGGCGGCGGAAGCGGCGAGGGGGCGGTATGGCGGGTCGGGGGTTGATGGGAGAAGCCGGCGTGGGTGGCGGGGAGCGGTGGGGGGCGGGCAGCGGGGATGGCGGCGGACGTTGCGGTTAACTGGCCTCCACCAAGATGTCCCGTCTGCGTCGCGGAGGCGTTTACGCCTTACGTCGTAGGAGTCGGGAAGTGGTGCTCTATCAGATGATGTTTCACGGCGCAGTCGCCCTTGTGAGGCTGGACATCTGGGTGAAAGGAAAGTATACCGCGTGAGGAATTATTATACTGCATCACAACTTCTACAAGGATGTTTATTTCAAAGAATGTGATGACTATAAATTTTACAGGAAAGACGCAGTATCTCAGGTCAAAGTTTCTTTGTACTTCCTTTTTCCTTCCGTATTATCAGGAAAAGTCAAGAAATGAATATCGACAGAGGTATATGCTGCTGTAGTATGTTTCAGCAAGTCTTGTTCCGTATTCTTATTTACCCTTATGGTCTATTTTCATTGACAGCCTCGCCCTCCTTTATAAACGCTCAATCCAGTTCAGTTTATTCAGGGTTTTACCATGAATACCATAACATGCATATTGAAAGCATTTAACTTTCAATATACATGACCTCAGAAAGTAGTTTGTCCCCTGCTTTTAATTTAATCGATTTTTTCCAGTATTTTAACAAAACGAGAGTCACTTTGTGTAATAAATAAATTATATTTATTCTGGGGGCCGCAAGTGTAGCTTGACAAATATTAAAAATCTGACAAGGCATTTTGTATTATCAGAAAAAAATAATCATGTTCAAAATGCGTTGTTTTTTTCTACTCAGATTTTTGCTAAATTACTTTATATTTTTATTTCGTGGAATTGACGTTATATCATTACTTAAAGATATTTTAGGTTCCTGGATTTCTAAAGAATGTTATTACTTTAACTCAGTGGCATGCGCATTCCTTAAATATCAATGTTATTAGCCAATAAAAATATCCAATGTGCAGAAAACTCTCATTATACTTCAAGAGTAAGGTATGAGAGAACAATGTGACTATACGATTTTCTCTTGAAACATTAGAATCAAGCAAACACAAAACATAAAAAGAAAATTCTGGAGGAAAGTCCAGAGTTCATAAAACATTTTTAGCCCTTCCTGCACGAGCCCTCAGCCAGACGTCTGTCGAATTTTCATCCGCTGACTGCTCGGTTGCGTGACCGCTGCCATTAGAGCTTTGATTTGGAAGATCCCGCCAACGTTCCAGGTCACGTCTGAATCGACCACAACACGTGCATGGGATACATGCGATACGATGCTGTTGGCATATGGCGGATTCCCTGGCCAATATAGAATAACTATTGCAGACTCACAGAAGAGGCAATTGAATATTTAAATTAATATATTACGAAGTTGGTTATATTCCTCTAAAAAATGGGGGAAAATCTTTAGAGAATCAGGTCAAGAAAGTATCTCCGAGTAGACAAAAAGCACTGCTGAATTGATGGCGTTTTAATGGTTCCTCGTGGCCGACGGGGCTTGAGGGACAGAGTTAGAAAAATCGCATGGTGGCGGTCACAGTCGCTCCGAATTTGGTCGAAATTGCGCTCGGTGAATGTCGGACAGACAAAACCAGCGGATTCAGATCTTTTTCCGACACACCATGTTTTCGGACGCTGTCGGAAGAGGTAATTCGGGTTCACTACTACCACTTCAGCCGTTCACCAGCACTTGTTGGAAGGATTTCGGAACATTGGTCGAAACCGTCCAACATCGGCGGACCGAAATTTCGTCCAAACCCGGGTCTACTGTGACCGCCACCAGAATATACTGCGATTTTCGTAACTTTGTCCCTGAAAAGAATCAGCTGTTTCGCTGTCATTCATTCAGGAGCTTTTATTTCGCGACAGTGACGTCACTGTGATGACGTTTACGCTCCCGATTGGATGAAACCGTGAACAGCTGATTTCTGCCAGGGACAAAGTTACGAAAATCGCAGTATAGGCAAGGAAGAGGCCCGTTCCCATCTTGAGCGTCGTGGTCGGCGGACGGTCGCCTTCGGCCGGGCTGTGGCGGCGCCTCGCTCGTGGGCCGAGATTTGATGGACGGCGATCACCGCGTGACGACGCCCGTTAAAAAGGGCGTCTCCCCGCCACTCCCCGCCCCGCCCCCGCGCTCGCCTTAACGCCACACAGCTGTCGTCGGCTTTAACAGCGCCTTCCTCGCTTCCCCTCCCTTGCTTGCCCTGTCCCATCGGCCGCTCTTCTCTGACGATGCAAGCCACGAAGTCTACAGGAAGGAGATTCAGCTCGGGTGTTGGGACGCACGGTGCAGGTATGTACGAAAAACGTCGGCAGCTATTTGAAAAATGAAAGAAGACTAGACTCCTTTTACTTCGGCGACATCACACGGTGGGTGAGGGAACTTACGAAGGCGTTTGTTGCATAATGGCGCATGTCTGTTGCATAATGACACATGTGGGTCTGGCGCTCATACTTATTTTTTTGAATGATAATCTCATTTGGAATATCTTCTTGTCTAGCTCTACAGCTCGTTGTAGGTCTCGTCTTCACGCACAACAGCATTCTACGAGTAACTTCTTCCGTATTCCGGTATCTGCTTCTAGTTCTTCACCTTCATGATGTTAAGGTCTTTAAACACATCATCTTTCCATCTTTTTTGGGGTGGCCTTTCCTTTGTTTTGAGAAGAGGTTACCTTCTAATATCTTTTTAGGAATTTTTGATTATTCTATTATTCCATTATTATTATTCCATTATTTTATTCCATTATTTTTAGGAATTCTTGATTATTTTAATCATCTAATCGTTTGTGTTTTAGTAAATCTGGCAATATCGTTTTCTTCCAAAATTAAATTAATTAATCACCATGACGCCTGTATCTCCGTGTCTGTTGGTCATTGATAGGCGCATTGATAGCTAGTGGTGTTTGGATATGTTGCTGGTTTTGAAAGTGGTGTTAGCAAGTGATGGCGGCGCGTCTCGGGGCAGCGGGGGCGGCGTAAGCTGCAGTGTTGGTGGTGGCAGCGCGCGCCGGGCAGGGCAGCGCAGGGCAGGGCAGCGGGGAGCGCGTCGCCTCGCGGAAATACAGCCGCCTGATTTACGGGCGCGGCGCAACCGCCTCCTCGCGCGCCGCGCGCTGCGCCCCCTTTGCCCAACTTTGGATCTTTGTGCGCTGCTCTTCCGCCACCAACGAATAAACACAGCGAGTTATGAAAGCGCGCCGCGGCGCCGTTTTCGGAGTCCTCTGCGACTGCAGCGTCTGCGTGGCTCTGCGGCAAACGACCGTCCTTTCCCCCCCTCTGCCCAGTCGCCGCCGCTGTCGCTGCTACCACCGTCAGCGCATATCACGCCGCCGCCGCCACCACCACCACCACCACCACCAGCACCACCACCATCACCACCATCATCATCATCACCATCATCATCACCATCCTCCATCACCACCACCACCACCACTACCACTGACACCACCACCACCATCCTCACCATCACCTCCACCATCTCCACCATCACCATCACCACCCCCACCACTATCACTACTACTACCACCACCGCTACGTCATCATTCCACCGCCACAATCGCTACATCATCATTTCACCACCACTATCACCACCACAACCATCATATCTGCCATTTTACCACGTCCAGTTCACCATCACAAACACCGTCGTCTCTCTAGCCCCGTCGCCATCGTCATAACAATCCCCACAGTCGGGACCGTCGCTTCTGTCCTCACCCCCCCCCCCGCCCTTATCATTCCCATCGTCTTCATCGTCCCCACCGTTCACGCCGTCTCTTCATCCTTCGCCTCCGCTTAAGCCACCGCTACACCATTCCCCGTTCCTCCGTCGCCGCCACCCCCACAGCCATCGCCACACCTTACAGCCCTGCCGTGCACCGCAGCCACCGCCGCTTCAACCGGGATACCACACTCTGACTTTAGCACCTCCCCTGGAGCCATTAGGATTCACGTTTTTATCCCCACTTGTTTGTACTTATGCGTGCTAGAATTTCACACCAGAAGTTGTTAGTATTTTCTGCTTACATATTGTCTTTCATGTTTATTTTTACGAGAATATTTTCCATGTCTCTCACAGAAAACATTTGTTCTCTGAAATGAAAAAGGCATGTCAGCGTTACTGGTAGAGAAGTTTAAAAAATGTACGCTTTGCTGATGTACGTGGTACTAGCAGAAATGTTATTTGCAAATATTCTCTTTGCAAGGGTACATATAAAATGTTATGTACACTAACGTGTTTTAGGTTCAATGAATGTTAATTTATTACGCAGCAATCACATAAAATGACTGCATTAGTATAGTTAGAAGCAAAAATGAAGAAAGGGATCTAGACGGTATTGTGTCCAGGGAAGTAGAGGAAAGTGTATTTAACTAAAAAGCAGATTGCTAATAAGAATATACAAATTAGAATGTAGGAGAAGAATGAAGGCACAGAACGAGTAATTAGATGAAACCTTTGGAGAGGGGAAAATGGGGAAATACAGTTAATAGTGAATATATTCGCTCCAGTGCGTGTGTTTACATTATGAGTTTATTCATTATCGTCTGCAAACAAAATTTAATGTTTCTAGAAAATGGCAATAAATGCATTCATTAATTTTATGAATAATGAAGCCGAGCGAAATTTTTAAAATGCTTTGTGTAGATATTTTTTTCTCGGCAACCCGATGTACTAGAACGAGAGGTCACCTAAAACGTCCGCTTTCTTGCAAAAGAGAAGAGAGCTGGGCAAAACATCAGCTTGAATAGCGGGCAAAGGTTCCAGCGCAGTTGATATAGAAAGTGAAACATGTATACGATGTACATTACGCAGAACAATACATCAAAGAAACAGTTTTCACAAAGGGAATATACTCTACCTCGTGTAATATGATATAGGTGCATTTCGGTTCTGAGAAGCATACAATGAAACGCCCTGCAAACTGGACAAGTTATTGAACGCATTTTTAGTAATCTTAATAAATCTCTAAAGGGAAGTCAAATATATTTATGCAATGAATATAATAGAATTCTAGATAAATTAAATATTTACCGTCGTATATTCTATTGAGTAAACGGTTTCAAAGGATGTTTTTTCAGCTCTTAGTCGCGAATGTATATCCATTGCAAATGTCTCTGTCATGTTTCATTTGCGCGATGTAAAAAACTGAGGTCAATGTGCAGATATTTCACAATTCCTCGTTGCAATTCGAATGAAAATGTTATGAAACGGAATACTGTTTTGTTAGAGAGAAGGAAAATCATGCGGTCAGTTTAAAATAACATGCCTTTATGAATGTAAATGTGATACGACCTAGCATTCAGTGACGTCTTTGTAATACGTGTCTTTCACTGACTGTCATGTAAGGCTGATAAATGTGTTTTACATGACATAAAATATGAGAAACAATGAATGGTCTTTGAAAATTGTTGATAAAATTTCTACCAAACTCAATTCCAACCAATATCTAACTTTGTGAAAAGAAACCTCTTGACTTTTCCTCCTCCGAGAAAATGAAATCATAAACTGCTTGGGAAAACAAATTCATTCTTGACATTAAAAAAATATAATAATTTCGTTAATCTTCAAAGTAAATACACATAATGTTCATTGCTTGCAAAACAAACTTGATTAATATACGTAATATACCATATTACAAATCTCAGAGCCATTTTCATAAAAGTGAACTATTACGTCGACTTAATGTGAGCGAAAGTGGAACGAAAAGCCCTTTAACGGACGCCCGCTATCAACGATTTTAAAAGTTCAACGTACGTTATGAATAATAAAAAAAAGAATTATCGAAGGATGGAGTATGAGTTCACATACACCATGAAAAGTAGTTTATATTTATGATTTTTTAAATTAGAAAGTAGTAGTAATAGTACGAAATGCACTTACGGCACTACTTGACCTACTACACTTATGGAACCAATGACTTTAGCAGTTGACGCGCCCGGCATCACTAACCATCAATCAATCAATCATCTAGAGAGAACTGCTTCCCATGGCACTTGTTCCAAGCGTCGAAATTTCCTCTCCTCTTCCGCAGTTCGATTCGGCGTCCATGCGCCGTGGTGGCGCCCTCATGCGGGCAACGGCCGGCGGCGGCGGGCGCCGCGGGCGGCGCGATCGCCGTCGCTTGTCTCAGCGGAAAAGGGGTGGGGAAGGGGGAGGAAGACAGACGACGCGCGACACGGCGCCGCGCCGCGACGCCTCGCCCGCGCCCGCAGCGCGCTGCCTGGCAAAGACGAAGTATAATTGATCGACTCCCAGGCGAAGGCGTGAGCGGGCCGACGTGGGCCACACAGGGCCAAAATGCCCCGAAAGGTGGGGGCACAAAGGAAATGGATCATTAAATTACCCACAGGTCATTGATTGGAATTCTGTGTCAACATTGTGGTCGGAAAGGTAGTTTGTGGAGGTGATAAAAGGAAAAGAAACTTACGCGTGTCGGCTAAACACGAGAGTCGCCTTTTTTCACTCTCTCTCTCTCTCTCTCTCTCTCTCTCTCTCTCTCTCTCTCTCTCTCTCTCTCTCTCTCACACACACACACACACACACACACACACACACATGTATATGAGGTAAGAGGTAAACTCCGACACGGTATGACTGATCTCCATGAAAGTACGTACTTCTACGTATTTTTTTTCACTCAGAGGCTTTATTTGCTGTTAATTCTATTGTAACTCCATTACATGGCGCTATAGAACAAAACTAAATATTTATGTTAAATGCAACCCGCAACGCACTCGGTTTGAATCCATATCATTAAATAACTCCTAAACGATGCGTTCTAGGGCCTTAAAAACTAAAATTTTGAGGTCGAAGGGACAGGATGAGGGAGGGAGGGAGAGACAGTGAGAGGGTGATGGAGGGGAAAAGGGAGATGAAGGGTAAAAAATCATCTGTTGAGTTTCCCTAGTAGATATTAAAATTATCCATAGGTCATTGATTGGAATTCTGTGTTAACATTGTAGTCGAAAAGGCAGTTTGTGGAGGTGATAAAAAGAAAAGAAACTTACGCGTGTCGGCTAAATACGAAAGTCACCTTTCCTCATTACTGTAGTGCACGGTGATATTTTTTCTAAATTTCTTTGATTAATGTTTTCATTGAACGTTAGTTGACGCGCCGGGAATCACGAATCAGTCAACCTTGGAAGAATTCGAGGACTTTGGCCCACTGCGCGGGGTAAGCGAAGAAGCCGCGGCGAGGCGGGGGTGAGCGTGGGGAGGGGCGTGGTGGGGGAAGAGAGGGGGAGCAGGGGGGCGGGGCGGAGAGCGCCGGCCGGGGAGTGCGCCGGCTAAGTGGCCCGCCAATCTCAGGGGAGCCGCGGCCCGTATTTCAACGCGGCGCCGCGCGGGGCGCTGCGGGCGAGCGGAGCGGAGCGGAGCCGTGGGGGCGGGGAGGGGCGACGGCGGTGACGGCGGAGGGGCGGCAAGTGGCAGTAAAGGTGGAGCGGACCATGAAGCCCGGACTCGGGTGAGAGGCCGTCCGTAGGGTGCGATCGTTGGGGGTGGGTGGCTACTGAAAACACTGATGGAGCGCTTTAGCGGTAGTGCTGTGGTGATGTTTTGCCGGTGATGCCAGTAAACATTTCGGGCTTGTGAGAGGTGTTGGCAACGATGTACCGATTATAAGTTAAAGGTGGCTTGAGATGACTTTGAAAGTAATTTCACGATTTGTTCTGAATGTTGTGAGCACGTCAATGACGTTGTTTCGAAGTGTGAAGGATACAGTTGAATTCCTTACACAAACTCCAGATGTTGAAGAGTTATTATGGTGTGTAAAGCAAAATAGAGTTGCTCGAAAATTGGTGAAATGGGTTTGTAAAATGTGGAAGCATGATGTGCGTAAAGAATAGAAGTACCCACTGGAAAATTCGTTAAGTGTAGAATGAATCCTGGGCAAACCAAGGAGTTAGGTATATGTCGAAGACAAACTGAAAGTTACCAGTAAATATGTGAATGTGCAGGTCTACGGCAATTCCGTCGATTAGTTTCCGCTATTCCTGTCTTGATATCCACTCGTCGCTACGCTACTCATGAACATATTGATAAGTTTAAAACCACCAGTAAAATTACTTACGAGTCTAAGTTAAATAAAGAAATTCCAAGTTAAAAGTCTAAGAAAATAAAGAATGACTTAAAGAAGTCGAGTGCTGATTAGTAGTTAGGGTGAATGTATGAAAATAATTTCTGCGAATAGAATGAGTAAACCCTCCATCGTCCTTGGAATCCCGGTTATTCATCTATCTACCACACGCGTAACGTATCGAGCTACGACATTTCCCGCGCAAAGTGCAGGAGAAGTAAAACACGAGGGCGGGCGCTGGAGGAGCCGGAGGGCGGCGGCAGCCGCTCAGGACAACGAGGGCGGGGGCGGGGGTGGCCGCGGGCGGCGGTTTCGGACGAATGGGTGCTGTCGGCGGCGCCGTCCGCTAGGTGCGCTGCTGACGGCCGCGCCGATAAGAGGCGACCCTCTTCTGTTTTACGGCGGCTCGGCGATAACCCTCCTCCCTGGCGTTCATCCGAAGCTCCATCGGGGCCGGAGGGCGGGAGAAGGGGAGAGGGTGGACGGTGAAGGAGTGCAGGTCGGTGGAGAGTGTCGGAAAAGGCGATGCGAGAAGAATCGACGGAGCAGACTGTAGAAAGGCGGATCAGAACGCGGTGGGAGTGGAAGTGGGCGAGAGTGTAAGGGCACTAATGGGGTACAGGGGTAAATTGGTGAATTCGGCAATTTACAATGCAGCCGGGCATAGCACGCTTGATGATAATGAGGATAATATTTGAGTTGTAAGCTGGTGAGATGGGAAAATGTGGTGTGTAGAGTGAGTGTGTGGGTCGTGGTGTGAGTTCGATATCTACGGAATTGAGTTGATGAATGCCCTGGTATTAACGTAAAGTTATTGGAAAAAATATCGTGATTGATTAGGATACCGAGTCTCCTACTACGACGATGGGCATTCAGTGTAGGTTGCATTGGCCAGGTAAATTAGAAAGTAGCTGTGTGTGGAAACCGATCCGAAGTAGATTTGCGGAGAACAATACGATTAGAGAGGACAGCAAGAGCATGTCGAATGAAACATTAAGTAGTGGAATGTTACACAAGTGGCAGGTAGGGAGACCCTCATGCGACACGACTGTGAGGGAGGGAAAAGGAGGAAGGCGAGTTGGGGCAAATGGGAGCCCAACGGCGAGCGAGGAGGGCGAGCGAGGAGAAAGCGAGTGAGGAAGGCGAGCGAGGAGGGCGAGCGAGGAGGGCGAGCGAGGAGGGCGAGCGAGGAGGGCGAGCGAGGAGGGCGAGCGAGGAGGGCGAGCGAGGAGGGCGAGCGAGGAGGGCGAGCGAGGAGGGCGAGCGAGGAGGGGCGAGCGAGGAGGGCGAGCGAGGAGGGCGAGCGAGGAGGGCGAGCGAGGAGGGCGAGCGAGGAGGGCGAGCGAGGAGGGCGAGCGAGGAGGGCGAGCGAGGAGGGCGAGCGAGGAGGGCGAGCGAGGAGGGCGTGCGAGGAGGGCGAGCGGAGGAGGGCGAGCGAGGAGGGCCAGCGGGGGCTGTGGGGGAGAGCAGCGCCGCGTGCCCTAGAGTGGCCGTGGTTTATTTGGGCCCGCGGCGCGGGGGGGGCGGTGGGAGGGGGAGGCGCCCCAGGGCGGCGATCTGCGCGGAGATGGACGCCTCTTTGATTCCGAGGCCTCTCGCGACCGATGCGCCCTCGGGCGGCCCAAACGTCGCCCTCCTCGACCCTTTACTCTTTGCCTTTCCTCCGGTGCAACTTCTGTGGAGTTCTATCCGCTTTCCGTCGCCACTCTTCTCTTCTTTCCTTCCTTGCAGACAGACGGTGGCGGATTTTCGACACTAGCTACGTAGCTAGCTCTTACGTGAAAAATCATAAATCACATGACTCTCTTGGTAGAGGTGAACTCATACGTCATCTTTAGATACAATTCTCGTTTTTTATTAGTCATAACCTAGGAACTTTTAAAATCCTTAACAGTTGGCGTCCGTTAAGGGGTTTTTTCGTTCCACTGCTTGCTTGTACAGTACAGTACAGACATAACTACAGTTTTAGGCGCTACTCTGAGCGAAAATTTTATGCGGTTTATCTGATAAACGCCAGGCGAATGTCGGAACAATACCGTCACAAACTAGCCTCGAACCGTGTGCGATATTTCCTTCTTCTTCCTTGTTCTATCCTCATAGCTTGCTTACACACACTTGCTTACACGGACTACACGACCACACAACTCGGGAAAATGGAAGCTTGGAGCTTGTCCCCGGCTGGGGTAGTGCCTCTCTTGGGAGATATCTGGAAGGAGAATTCTCTCGCAAACCGACATGTAAGTCCGATTGGAAGGAACATTCACTCAGGAACTATCCCGGAATAAACATTTACTACATTAACGGGACCAAATGTGTTGACGTACCCAGATACATCAATCGCCTTCATTGTTCGCCAACTTTATATTTTACTTTCCCATCATAACCTTAACCTCTGTTAAGTCCACCTAGAAGGTGGACGATGAAGGCTGACGCTGCTAATGGGATATGAGCAGGGAGAGAGTATGATTGAAGGGGTGATGTTGGGAGATGGTAAATTAACGATCAAAGATTGAAGGTGGACGATGTATGGGATACGAATGGAGTAAGCTGGAAAACTGGCAATGGGCGATGGGCGGCTGAGGCAATGGAGACAGACGACAACCGACGGACGGCGACAGACTGTGGGCAGCACAATTGTGTTGCGGCCGCTGAGGAATTTGTGCGGTGTTGTTTGAACTTGATTAAACGTGAGCCCGCCGTGGCTGCGGTAGCCAGCTTTCTAACACCGTCACCTGCTATGCGACCGCTATTCCATTTCACCACTGATACAGCAGACGTCCCAAAGGCCGTGGCCTCTAAACTATGCCTCAGGTGCCGCGTTGCGTCAAATTAACAAAGTTCTCATGCGTAATTGTGTTGTTTCGTTAATGAAACTATGTACAAATTATGGCTTTGTATCCCGAATTTATTGTTTCAAGTTGGTCTGTAATTTCCTTTCGAGTGTGATTTTGATATTATTCGATTTCTTTCAAAGTTACGGACGAGATACTGTACAAAAAAATTGGTCAAGTTGTGGATAGCGAGTGCATAATATAAAAAATATCGCCTCCACTCACTTTAGTAGTTTCAGAGTATCTTCAAGACGCTTCTAGGATGGCTCATGGACATCGTACTAGCTTTCCTTGGTGTGGTCCAAGGTTCAATTCCTGGTCCAGGCCAACATAGTTGAAGTTTTCTTTAAAATCGTCTTAGTTTCTGTACTTGTGGGACGAAGGAAAACTCATGCACACGGAGTTTACTAGTTACGGGGAAGGGACCTAAACGTGGGAATAACACTAGGAAGAGGCATGAGGGACACTGCTAGCTAGCCGGCAAAGTCGCACTTCGATTCTTACATTCCACTTTTAAAGCAACAGTAGTTCGTAATTTTGCCGTCTGGAAGTGTTTAATGACCGAGTAATATGTATGTATGTATTTGGCATTTTTGCTCGGTAATTATACATGCTATTACTCGGTAATTATACATTTGTAGACGGTAAAATTACGAACCACTGTTGTTTTGAAAGTGGGGGCCCTGCACACCTCCTTGAATGCACGAATAGTGTCGATGTGTAACAATATAAGACCAATGCTGTCACCAGCTGAGACAGTCCGAAAAAAATGCTTGTTTTATTTTGTAGTTTCTGTGAAGTCCGCGGAAAAATCAAATCCATTTCGGTATGCTGACAGTGAATTAATTAAAATTAATGTTGTGAACTATTGCCACGAGGAATTGGAAAAGGCGTTATTAAGACCTATGGACAGAGCTGCAGTACAATACACTTTGTCATCGGCAAACATGCTATTCACGGAAAATATTTTTATTTCTCTTTTACACAAATCTATTACACTGGTATATTCTTTCCCGCTTGTACACTATCGTATGAGCCCGCCTTTATCCTGCTCACCGCCCTCTGTATCACATCTAATCGACCAGTATCTACTGTACAGTGCGATTTTTATTACTTTGCCCCTCAAGGCTCGTCTTCACGATGGAATATGTCACGATATTTCGCGTCTTTGTCAGTCACGCTGCTAGATATCGCACGATCGCGACCGTATCAAGCAGTACTTGCGATCATGCGACATCTACCACCACGAGCGAGAAAGACGCGAGATGTCGTGGGATATTCCGTCGTAGCCACATGCGCTTGAAGGGCAGAGTTAGAAAAATCATACTAAAGTCATGTGATTCTCGTTCAGTCAGCGGTGACCTCATGTAAACAGATCGCAGCGCTCCGTCAGCAACTGCAAATGGAACGACTAATAACAACCTTCAAAACGTTTTTCAAGCACTATTCTAATATCCCAGTCCAACAACAAGCGTCTACCTCTTCCGTTGGCTGAGTGACTCACTGCGACGCTGTCGAATTCATGAGCCGCTCCCGCGTCCGCCTGTCTCCTGCCGCGGGGATCGCGTTGCGCCTCGCCTCCTTCATCTCGAGACGTATCCGCCTCCGCGTGCAGACGTCTTCCGCGGCGGCGGGTGACGGCCTCTTCACCGCACGTCGCGCTCATCTCAGCCTCCTGCGGCGTCATCCGCTGCTTGCGACGCGACGGCCCCGCCCACGCATCCGCTGCGCGTTCCCACCGCCACGTCGTGACTGGTGGATTCTGTATGCTTGGGTTGGGTTGAATGATTGATTGGTGTTCACGGGCCCGTCAACTGCTAAGATGGTTAGTCTCGTAAATGTGGATGATCTTGGCTGTCCGGGTGACGCCGCGTCGAAGGTTGTGTTGCCGACGCTGCTCTGCCTTGCCCTGAAGAAGACCACGACAAGGTGGTCGAAACGTCGGCAACACAGACTTCGACGCGGCGTCACCCGGACAGCCAAGATCAAGGCTAGGCAGACCAGCCCTGAGGAAGACAACTATAAGATGGTCGAAACGTCGGCAACACAGCCTTCGACGCGGCGTCATCCGGACAGCCAAGATCATTCACATTACTCCGGCCGCGGAAGCCGTCTGCCGAAGTCGGAATACGACTTCGTAAATGTAGTGATTTTTTTATCGGTGGTGGTGGCGAAAATTTTTCTCCGCTGAATTGTGAGATTCGGCGCCCATCTGCACGTTCACTTGCGGAGTTTTCCCCAACGCGGTATCACCCACCAACGGGACAATGCCCTAACCTGCACAAGCTCTGACCTCTCGACCGCTCTCCCGGCAAATGTAGTAGTGTAGTGTGTAAGTGTTTATAAGTGAGGATAGGACAAAGAAAAGAAAGGAAAGATCACGCACGGTCCTTTGCTCGTTGGTTAGGGTACTGCTGCGGCATTCGCCTGGTGATGATCGGACAAACCTCCAATCAGAGCAGCCCGCCGCTAGCATTCTTCTCCGTACAGCGACTGAATTCGACCTAGCTGACAAGCTACTGTCGAAAATCCTGCCACAACCATCGGACGCGAACTTAGGACCTTCTTGTCAGAGGCTTAGAAGTGACATCAGTTGATGTCAGCTTGGGTTGGTGGTCGCATTAA
Source organism: Acheta domesticus (assembly GCA_031308135.1). Taxonomy (NCBI): domain Eukaryota; kingdom Metazoa; phylum Arthropoda; class Insecta; order Orthoptera; family Gryllidae; genus Acheta; species Acheta domesticus. Next base: position 115,420,396 of record JAHLJT010009355.1, read on the forward strand.
TTATTTGCAAGTGGTAGTACATTTATTGCTGATTTCTGGAGACTGAGATTTTGATGCGGGTTCTTGGTGGAATTTGAGATGCGCAAGGAATGTGCACAGCTTTTCTAGTGTAGATGTAGTTCTCTCTTGTGACTGCTGCTGTGAATTCACCATTTACCTCGATGATTTCCAAATTGCTTTTATGAAATTTCATTTCGTACATTCCTTCATTCTCAATTGTCATTCCTTTTTGTTAAGTTGTGGTACTGATCATTTCCTTTTCATCCCTTATTTATCGTCCCTTCTCAAGGAATTCTTTCTTTTACCGGATCACCATTGTTTATAACCACAACTGCCCAACAACAATCGATGTTTCGCCTTCGCTTGATACAAGCTCTAAATTTCATCCGTTCATTTCCTTATTTCATATAGACTCCTTTGTTAAATCGTCCACTTCGTTGTTTCTCCATCTGCGGTCGCCGGATGCCACCTAAGTACTTGGCATGCGTGCTAATTCATTCACCATCAGCGGCCTCACTCTAATCTCTGCCCCCGCGCCACCCCGACTGTTCCGCCTACACCGCTCCGCCCCATCCAGCGACACCGCACTACCCCCGCCCCAGCTCACACCCCCGCCCGTCTTCCCCCGACTGAGTCCTGTTTACGCTTTCGTTTCGTTTCTGTTCCCCGACTCAGTCTCAAATTTCGTGTCCATCCCGCTTCTAACACAGACCCCTCTCTCAACTTCGCCACCACTAACCACTCCATCTGTGCTCCACCCCTTGATTCCCCTGCCTCACACGCTTCAGCACGCCTCCACCTGCAGCTCTCCTGCCCTCACCCATCTCTTTCCCCAACCTCCGCCCCACCCTCACTGGCACTATCACCCCACCAGCACCCCTACCCTCACTCTACTGCACCCCATCTCACCAAATCCACCCCTCTCATCTTGCCACCATTCTTGTCCCATCCCCTGCCCCATCCCCTATCCCACCCCATGTCCCACATCTGTCCCATCCCCTGTCCCATCCACTGTCCCATCCCCTGTCGCATCCAAGAACCCCTTAAAGGACGCCCCATAATATACGAGTACCTTGATCTCCAACACTGAACCTATCCCTATCTCTATCGCCATCGCCAACCCCGCCCCTGCCTCCGCTGCTGCGTCCTCCACCTCCACCAGTCTGTTGTTTCTGTATTACGCGCTGACGGGCCGTGCGTCACGAAAATTGACCATAAATTCGGGCGCGGCCGCGCTGCCCGGCGCCTCCCCCACGCGGGGCCCTGGACGGCGCCCGCACCGCCCCGCCCCGCCCCTCCCCGCCCCCACCCCACCCCGCCCCACCTTCCCCGCCCTTCCCCGTCACGCCCCGCCCCACCACGCCACACCCCGCCAAGCCCCCCGCCACGCACCACCAAACCCCCGCCCCCGCACCGCCCCTCCCCTCTCCGCCCCTCCCCGTCCCTCCCTTCCCCGTCTCACCCCCCGCCCCCGCTCCGCAAATAAAGGCGAGGAGACCAGGCTGCTGGGGAGGAGGGGAAAGAGGAAAGAGGAGTTTCTGAGGCAGTGTGCGGATGCGAATGAAACGAACGTGGCATCCTCTAACGTGGTGTAGCTAGAATCCATGTTTGGTGGGTCCTTGATATAAAAATATCGAATGATTGCAAAACTTCTGTTTGTTTAAATTCAAGGGGCCGCAACATCAAATCGATTAGAGAATATCAATTTTGGAGAAAATCAGCTGAATGGTTTAGCGGCTAGCGTTGCTCACAGACGGAGAGAAGCTTTACAATCATTGGTTTTTTTCTTTCCTATATCAAGGACTCTCCATAGATTCTAGCTATACCACGTGTTGCAGGTTTTTTCCAAATTTAGCAACTGATGTATCCAGTTGCGGGCACTTTTTCGTTACCAGAGCCCTATAATAAACTTTTTCTGCCGAAAATTCGCCGTTTTTTGAGTATCATTACATAACTTCCTCTCTATGCGATAGCGAAAGTCACGACGAAAAAGGGTTGCATGAAGAATAAGAGCAGGGTTTGACATCTGAGAATGTTTCTGAAGTATTCTAAAGAAGAAAACAGACTCATAAAAGTAGCAAATATAGTATTATTAATATGAGTCACAGTGAGAGATACATAAGGTGTCGAAGATTATAAACGATCACTTTTCTACAATGAGCACTACGAAAAATTCCATTCGGAAAAGCATTCTACTAAAAATGTTGTGTCTGGAAAGTCAGTCCTAAGAAAGAATAAATTGTCTTAGGTTGTCTAAATAAAACGAAAACGTCGAATAATAAAATGTGTCTTTAAATTTCTTGCAGGTAAATTATAGTTTTAGAAGGGTACTAATTTTGACACATTTGATTTGACATTTGCGTTGTACCATACTAACGAACAAAATGATGACTGGTATCATGAATGAAATGCTATTGGTGATTTACCATTGTATACGTACATCCTTGCCAGACGTACACACATGTTTCTGAAGAATAATGCCGTGGGTCGAGACCGCTGGTTTCGGCTAGTTGGACGTAACTAGTGGGACATGGGCGCTTAAGCATTAACAGTTGAGTGTTGAAATTTAACGTGGGCAGTTAGAGCCGGCTAGTTGTTTCGGGCAGTTGGGCTTGGGGAAACGGGGCATGAAGGGCTGAGCATGGGCAGCTGCACATGGGCAGTTGGGCGCGGGCGCGGGCGCGGGCGTTTGCATGCGTGCAGCGAGGCATGGGATGTTGCGCGCAGGGGGCGTGGCACGGATTGGGGTGGGGCGGGAGGGGGGAGGCGATGTGGGGGGGGGTGTCGCGTCGCTCGTGGCAGCGTGCGAGCCTGGATGAATCATTACAGCGTCCTATCTGGGCTCATTAAAAAAGCGATCGTTCCATATTTCACAATCTACGAGCGCGTGTGCCCTGCCTGCTGGGGAGGGGGGATGCGATGGCACGCCGACGTTTTTCCGGCCGCGCTGTGTCCATGTGGGCATTCGGCCGGGGATGGTAAGAGGGGGGAGCGGGTAAAGGCAGGTGTGCGGGCAAGCGGGATCGTGAGTGACGGAGAGGCAGTGTTGGTGAAAGGGTGTGAGAGGGGTGACGCGTGTGCGCGAGCGAAACTGGTGAAGGGTGGGTGAGTTGGGACGGAAGAAGCGGGACGTTTCGGTTGGATGAGAAGGAAAGCTGAGGAGTGACTTGGCCGTCGTTGAGAAGGGTGAGGCGGGAGAGAGAGGGAGCAGGTGAGGTGGAAAGAGAGCAGATGAGGCGGAGAGAGCAGGTGAGACGGAGAGAAAGAGAGCAGGTGCGGCGGAGAGAAAGAGAGCAGGTGAGGCAGAGAGAGCAGGTGAGGCGGAGAGAGAGAGCAGGTGCGGCGGAGAGAAAGAGAGCAGGTGAGGCAGAGAGAGCAGGTGAGGCGGAGAGAGAGCAGGTGCGGCGGAGAGAAAGAGAGCAGGTGAGGCAGAGAGAGCAGGTGAGGTGGAGAGAGAGCAGGTGAGTCGGAGGGAGAGAGCAGGTGAGTCGATGGAAGAGTAAGCAGGTGAGGCGGAGACAGATGGAGCAGGTGAGGTGGAGAGAGAGGAGGTGAGGCGGAGAGAGAGCAGGTGAGGCGGAGAAAGAGGAGATGAGGCGGAGAAAGGGCGAAAGAGAGAGCAGTGCAGGAGGAAAGAGAGCTGGTGAGGAGAGAGAGAGAAAGAGCAAGTGAGGCGGGGAGAGGGCGTTTAGGACAGTGAATGAGACGATGAGACAGTGGAAGAGAGCGGGCGTGGCGGGGCGTGCAGGGCTGCTGGGGCTGCACGTGGATGGCGGAGACGAGGGGCGGGCGGCGCGAGCGCGGCCGGGGGCGGTGATGGATTCCGAGTCCGCCTCTGCAAATGCACTCTCGCCCTGCATCGCCCCCGGCTGTTGGACAACGTGCTCTGCGGAAAAATATACTTTTGATATATAGCCATGTGCGCTTTTTGTTGGCATTGGTTTTGCGGACTGCTCTGACCACTGTGCTTTCTGTCGGACGCGTGGAAACCTATGTCTGCATTGCGTTGTTTTGCTGCTGTGTTTTGATGTGGGATGGAGATGGCTCGGTTTTTAATACTTCCTTTCTTTTTTTTTTCAGGTGAGTGTCCGATGCAGCAGTTCTCGCTTTTGCTGGCTTCATCCCGTAAAGTAAGGCTCTACTAAATAATTGCTATTTAATAGGCATTTCTGAGCTTTGTGGAAAGATGGAAAGTGATCTGTGATTTATTAGATTGTTTAGATATGTATTTCAAGAGTAAATGTGGAGTTTAATAACAAATTAATGATTTCCGATATTGTGTTGATAGAAGATATTAATGTATGTGTTTGTTTATTTCACATTAATTTATTCATTGATATTTCCCGAGTTACAATTGATATCCTACTATTATCTCTCTCTTGTAGACTCACGGAATGATCATTGCACGAACAATATTTTTATTTTTGCGTACGCTGACTGAATTATAATCTGAATCATGAAATCTTGTTACTGAAGAATTCAAGAGGTTAATTGTTGAATTTCCGAAGATTGGTTGACACAGGTTTTCATAATTATATATTGTTGTATGGGAGAGATCTGAAAATATTTGAGTTGGAAGACATAATTATGTGAATTGTCTGTGAGATTTGAGGGGTAGGAGGATACGATACGCTGTTTTAAATTTGATTCTCCGCCCAAAAGCTTGTGACTGTATTTATCATTTCGTTTATTAATACTAAAATACATGGACTATTTTGAACAATTATTGTGTATGTTATTTGATTTTCTGTGGCTATGTTAAGATCTTCAGGTCATTACAAAGCTTTCCCTAAATTGGGTATCCAATGCACCCAAACTATTGTTCCGTCTTATCAAAGTCCGCGTAGAAGATCAAAAGAGATAGCATAGGTAGTACATCGAAAAGGGAAAAAATTCCTGAAGGCGGAGTATACCACAGGAGACAAACGCACTCTAATCTCATCTAAAATCTTTAAGTAGCACAAACATGTACACTGAGATGCTTCACGTCTTCAATTAGATTTGTGTATGAATGATTGTATCTAAACTAAATTTTTCGTAAGGTACACTGATTTGATTTATCCCGAGCAAGAAACTTTTTCTTAATTTACCCTGTGCCCTAAACACACTCCTCTTCACGAGTAACCAATAGTTCTCAAACGGTTCCCATCGGCATCTCGATTCCGCATGGGTTTCCTGGTAACCGCCTGCCTCCTCCAGTCGCAGCGGAAATCCCAGGGACGCCCCACTGTGTGCAGCGCGCGGCCAAGAGAGCCCTTATCTCGACGGACACTAACTGATCGCGCGGTCGCCTTCTCCAAACAGCCGCGGCGCGTAATCCATCAGAGCCACTTGCGGAGGGGCAGGGCGCGGGCGGAGTGCGGACGGGGCGCGGGCGGGGCGGGGACGGGTGGGGGAGGGAGAGGGGGCGAGACGAGGCGGGTGCGGTTGCGGGGGCCGGGCGGGGGCCGGGCGGGGGCGGGGGTGGGGCGCGGCCGGAGTGCGGGCGGGGCGCGGGCGGGGCGAGGGCGAAGCGGGGGGCGTGGGCGAAGCGGGGGCGGGGCGTGGGCGAGGTGGGGGCAGGGGCTGGGAGAGGTGGGGCCGGGGCCGGGCGGGGCCGTGGCGGGGCCGGGCGGGGGCCGGGCGGGGGCCGGGCGGGGGGCGGGGTGTGGCGCGGCCGGAGTACGGGCGGGGCACGGCTGGGCGGGGCGTGGTCGAAGCGGGGGCGAGGGCGAAGCGGGGGCGGGGCGGGGCGGATTCGCGGCGGAGGCAAAGTGGAGGAGCGGAGCGAGCCTGGATGAAGACGCGGCGGCGACGGCGGCGGTGGCGTTGCTAGGCCGATTAGCTGTCACCTAGCGACGGACGCCCCCGCAAATGCTCCCCAGCGTATTCCGGCCGCTCCGCGCGGCTCGAGGGGCGCATGCGGGTAATAAGAGGGTTAAGTGCCCCCCGCCTACCGCCCACCGCCCAGCGACGGTTGACTTTCGATGCGTCAGCCAGGCGGCTCCTCGCGAGATTGACCGGTCGCGCGCCGTGGGCTCCTGGAGGAGGAGGAGGAGGAGGCTCAGTTTACCTCCCTTTGCGAGGTCGATATCGATAAGTTCTTGTGGTGACTTTTGCTCATCAATTTGATAGCACGATTGGCTATACTGTTGTAGTATATATGCTCTCTCGTTTAAGTGTCAGATGCTACCAATACCTTTCAACTCTGCCTTCATTTTTACTACACTATAAATTGATTTGTTAAATGGCTAGTTATGCTTGTATTCAGATACTTTAACGATTACGGCTGTTTCGAGACAAATATTCTATTAATTAATCGTCCGCGACTATTATAGGTAGGGTGTGTCAGTCAGCCCTCCGCCCACCCCTCCACCGGCCCTCCGCCTGCTCTCCATCCGCCCTTCACTCACTCTCCATCCCGCCGCCCTCTGCCCGTCCGTCCACCCCGCCCGTCCGCCCTACCCGCTGCCCGTCCGCCCTCTGCCCGTCCTCCCTCTGCCCGTCCGCCCTCCGCTCGCCCGCCCTCTGTCCGTCCGCCCTATTCCCGTCCGCCCTCTGCCCGTCCGCCCTCTGCCCGTCCGCCCTCCGCTCGCCCGCCCTCTGCCCGTCCGCCCTCTGCCCGTCCGCCCTCTGCCCGTCCGCCTTCCGCCCGTCCGCCCTCCGCTCAACCGCTCTCCTCCCGTCCGCCCTCCGCCGCGCCCGTCCACCCCGCCCTCCGCGTGTGTATTTGCGCGCAGCGAACCCGGTCACGTCCGCGGCGGCCGCTCAAAGGGCGGGATAACGCAATCTGGGGAAACTTGTTTTGCGTTCGCCCGCGGCGCCGCGCTCCGCCCTTCGGCGGTCTCTCGGGGGCGGCGGCGGCGGCGGCGGCACACACGCCGAGACGGCGCGGCGGCGGGCGGCGGGCGGCGAGGAAGCGCGTGTGACGTGAGCGGCCGCGGCACCTGGGGCGGCGGTTGACACTTTCGGAGGGATGTGCTAATGCGGACTCTGGATGTAACTGGGAGGATAGATCGTTCATTGATGTAACTATTTGTCATGTGGTATAAATTGTGCGGTGGCTTCGAGGCGACTGTAGCTGTAAATGAAAAAACGCGTTGAGGGAAATAGCGTAATATGGATCTAAAATACTTGAGTAGATCTACTCAAGTCTCAGTCTGAATCCGTGAAAAACTTCTGATTGGCAGTGACTATTCACTGATGGTGTCAGTTATAACCCTACCACTGACAATCAATGAATTGAGCTGAACAAATCAGTGAAAATTGGGTCCACTTTGTGAATCAGTGAAACTGCACTGTTTGCATCAGCGAAATATGTGACACTAATTGAACGTGACGAATGAACGATCACTGAGCGATGGTGGCGGTCACTTTTACCACTGACGATCAGTGAAATGCTGGCGGTCATTTTGAAAAGGTTCGCATATTCGCTGATTGTCAGCAAAACTACCCATTTGGACTGAAGATATCAGTGACTTCGACTTTCACTGATTGAATCAGCGACAATTTCACTGATTCAGATTCAGAGAGGAAGTTCTGCACACAAAAAAAGAAGAAGAAGAAGAAGAAGAACAGGAAAAGGGGCCCACTGGAAGGCGCGGGTGGGCGAAGGGACTAAGACGCGAGGACAGGCACCGCCTCTCCATCAGCCGCGGCCGGCGGGCGGGCGGGCGGGCACGCCGCTCCCGACCTGCCCCTCGACGCCGCCGTACACACAGCTGCGCCCAGCCCTCCCCTCCACCCTGCCGATACTTGCCCGGGGAATATAGATTGCGTTCATTTTTTTCCCCTCTTCCGGGGTCGCGATTTCCCCTCTCGCCACCCGGCGCCGCCCGCGCCGCCAGCGCCTTTCTCTTTGCCGCGCACGCCTCACTGGTCACGAGGGGCCGCAACCCCGCCCCCCAGGGGGGGCACCGCCGATACGCGCTGATTGAAATTTGCCCGCTGGGCGCGCTGCCCGCGGCGCTTCCGTGCGCCGGCCGCCCAGGTTGCATTTGCAGTCACCGCCCTCACCCCCCACCCCTCGCCCCCCGCCCACGCCGTCCGTGGCAGGGGCGGGTCCAGCCGATTATTTCGGGAGGGGGGACCATCAAAGATTTTTGTTAAATAATACCCAGATTTGTTATTATATTGAATGTTGTTTTTGTAGAGTCAATATGGTAGTATAGAACACATAAACATATAGAAAAAGTTTATAGAAAAGTAAGTATAGTAAAGAAAAATCTTCTCCTTTGGGGAGGGGCATGGCCCCCCTGTATCCAACATTGGTCGTCCCCCCGCCCACACTGTCACCGACATGAACGGATCCAGTTGATCATTTGGGGGGGGCATCAAAGAGTTTTGTTAAGTAATACTCAGATTTGTTATTATATTGTATATTGCTTTCGTAGAGTAAATATGGTAGTATAGAAAACATATATAGAAAAAGTTTATTCAAAAGTAAATATAGTAAAGAAAAATTTGTCGTTTTGGGGAGGGGCAGGGGCCCCCTTTATGGCCGTTTATGCCCTGTGCTGGCCGCAACCATATCATTCGCAGAAGTAAGCGATTAACATTTCTCCTTTTTATAATTGCACATTATGACATGTGATTGAAACTAACGTAGAAATTTCCATATTCTCAATGAAACACATGAACTAAGACGCATTCTTCGCTTGCGGTGCACAATTCCTCTAACATTATTCTGGCACTGTCAAATAGTTCTTAAAACGTCTGTAACATTTGGTGTATATTTTCCCGCTAACACAATCCCGTTTTTGTTGCGAGAGATTACTTAATCCACTGTCTGTACCATCCGTGCAGTTTCTAATTCTGGCCTCCACCCAGATTTTCTTTTCCCCTAGCTTAGCGACTTTCAGCGGCGCGGCGCGGCATGGCGTCAGGTTGGCGACCCTGCGGGGGAGGGCGCCGGTCGCACGCTCTTCCGGGGCCGCCACATGTGTCGCAGTCGTTTGTCTTGTTCGGCGCCGGCGAGGCTCACGGACCTTCCAATAAAGCACGGAAATTAAGTAATAAATAAATGGCGGTCGTGGGATGAATGGAGCTGCTTTTTCTGACGTTTTTCATGGAGTTTGCACGCTGGAGCGGCGGCGGCGGAGGGGCCCAGGCTCCGCACCGCGTGTACAAAAGCGATGTTCATCACAGAAATTTAGGGACTTGGCTCTCTGTTTGCGGGGAATGCGAGAAAGCCCGATTCGATGGCACAGCCAGCTCGCTTTCAGTGCTTTCAAATTGCGAATGAAAAGAAAGCGAATACCTTTATTGGCAGGGGAATGAATAAAATGAAATCCGGTTAGTTGTACGTAATATCTGCTCTCATACAGTCGTATACGCTTCTCCTGAAATATTGAGTTGAATTTTTGAACCAAAATAAGGCATATATTCCTCGTAAAATACAATACAGTTGAGTTTCATGCGACGCAATAAGAATTATTAAGCTTTACCTTTCAAAACCATAACTCGATTTAAAGATCTGAAGGTAATAATAGCTACTTCATATCTCATCTCGTCACGCGAAATAAATTTTATTCGTGCCGTAAACTGGCGCGATGGTAAATTATCCACAAACACCCGCATAACTGCAGACGAAGCCGAATCGTATGGTAACCATAGGGACGCGTAAACAATCCAAAAGAAACGCCTGCAGTTCCACAGGTTTTAGTGCAGATGTCGACGCAATCATAAAACAGTAAAGCCAGGTCGTTATCGAGAGTTTATGGCTTAATTTAGACTCGCAGTATGAGTGGAATTGGAAGCGTGTTGCAGACAGCTCGCTCGGGGCAATGTACCTGAGGAAAGTATTGCAAACGTAATATTGGCGCCGTTGGCTCTCAAGACTTGATCTTATGTAGATGAGAATTCAGATCTTGAAATAATATAACTCCTTGGGGATTTAGGTGTTGTTGCCTGCGATCCTCATCAGCAATCCTTTCGGAAAGGAAATGAGTACTTCGTTTTTGTTTCGCAGCTTGCTGTGGGAAATGAAATGCTAACAAGTCGTATAGGAAACGTTCAAGTTCAATAGATATTTACTTGGAATAGTTTTATTGAAGCGGAACGAGAGGCACAAATGTAAACATCGGAAGTTATCTGCCGAATTTCACGAACTTTTGTGATAGTAATCAGATGTACTAAAAATGGCTTTAGACTGAAATAACATAATCGTCAAAAACCCATTATGAACATTAGAGCTATTTTTTTGATATTCATGTGCAAAAATTCAACTAGAGGAAAACTTTTAGTGAAACTGCCCAGATATATCTGTGTTCTTAGTAACGTAAAAATCACCATTATTAAATTCAGTATCCTAAACGTACTGGTCATACAACAATTGAAAAGTTTTTAGAAAGAATCTTAAGTTATGTCAATTTAAATTTACATTCATTGGTATACAATCAAGTACCATTATCGAATTGACTGCAGAGCTGTTTTAAACACAGCACTAGAACGCATTCAATTTTGTTTTAATTGGCAGTAAAGGGTGAACATTAATACAGTGAAAACGAAAAACATGTTACACGTGATCAGATTAGTTAGAATATTTCAAACATTTTGAATTTCGAATACTGAAAACACTTGAGGTGATTTGTAATTTGGAAATCGCAAATGGCAAGTAATATAACAGCGAAAAAAGCGTTGGTATGTTGCCATCAAATCCTTTATTGTGAACGTGCTCCATTAGACAGAGGGAAACAAGTGAATTATCGAAGACTAAAAAGATAGCAAGAAAAACAAGACTAGGTAAAAGGTAAAACGATGAAAAAGAAAGGTGGCGAGGGGAAGGAAGATTTACAAATGAAAAGAAGTTTGGAAACCCGAAACTGTAGAGTCACTGTAATGGCAAGTATAATGTAATTGTGAAAATGGTGACTACATTTGGTTGGCAAGAATGTCAAGTATACTAAAGTGGCCGAGAACATGGACGATAACGTTAAGTGCAATGAAATTGACGGGGACTGTATCTGAGTTTACCGTTCGAGGCTAACAGTGAAAATTTAATTGACGAGAAAGCCAAAAGTATTGAATTGAATTGCCTTATTTTACGTGGCGAGAATCAGGCCATGAGGCCTGCTCTTCCGTCTGACCACGCAAATTTCGCTACGCTCCCTTCATCAACTAGCGGAGAAAGAAGGAGAATTTATCTCACAGGCGTCATTTAGACTTGAGGATCTTTTACATGCAGTAAATCTACTAACATGGGACAGCCGGCTTTACTTCCCCTCCGAAGGAAGTCGTAGGAAGGAATTTTTCGCCCTTTAAAATCCAAGGCTACAATCAGGTTTGAACCCGCCAACATGGGTATAACAGTTCAATACGCTAACCGCTACACCACCGCCGACACAAAGTAAGGGGTGTAAAGGCAATAAATTGCTCAATAAGGGTGACGAGGGCAACATGGGCAATGAAGATGGTAGATGCGACTAAAAAAAAACAACCTCGAGGGTGAGGTTTGTCGCTAGGGGAACTAGACCTTCTGATCACAAGTTTGTACACTTTTTGTGGATGAGGGACGATCCAATTATGACATGCGATTGGTGTTTTATGAGTGACAGAAACGTTTTTGAGTAGCGACTCATCTTTATCAAACACGGCTGTCAGACGCCAATGGTCATGAAGGAGAACCTGCCAATCGAAATTTCAGCGCATGCGCAGTGAAAGGTTCTTTTCTTAGCGGTCCACGTACAGTCAGCTTGTCGGCAGGATAAGAGAAAAGAATGCCAGTACAGTACTAGAAAATGATGCCTCGCTAATGGGACCGCGAGGCTGGGACCGCGAGTCTGGGACCGCGAGACTGACACCGCGAGACTGACACCGCGAGACTGGCTCCGCGAGACTGGCTCCGCGAGACTGGCACTGCGAGACTGACACCCTGAGACTGGGACCGCGAGACTGGAACGGGAACCCCGCGGAAAACTGGACCCCGCGAGAACGGGACCCCCCGAGAATGGGACCCCGCGAGACCGGGACCCCGCGAGCAGAGGGAGAAAATCAACAGAAAGCTTTGCGGTTCTGTGGTGGCGACCGCAGCGACCCTGAACGCGATCGGTGGCGATGGCGCTCAGGAGCGCCCTGCAACGGCGGCGGCGGTGGCGCGGGCGGTAGAGGCGACGACGGTGGCACGCGACACGCCTGGTCACGCGACGGGAGGATTTGTCGACATCGTTAACGAGGCTTGCGCACGCTGCGGCACGCGTGCACCGCCCCTGACGCCCCTCCCCGCCCCCGTCCCGCCCCGTTCCGCCCCGCCCCCGTCCCGCCCCCGCCCGGTCCACGTCGTCGCAACAGGCGCAGTGGTGCTTCGGAGACCACGGCCACTCCCCCCCTTGCGTCTGTGCACGAAAGGGTTGCTGGAGGAAGTGAGTAAATGTGATGCTGAGGCTTGTTTGAAAGATGTAAAGAATTGAACGGGTGGTACCCGAAACCAGACAAGTTTAAAATATTTTCCATAAAATGGAAAAGAAACAACAACTTTATTGTATCACACGATATAGCAACCCGTTATTTGACGTTTAGATAAATATTATCTTTAAATACGTATATATCTATCCTCTAATTTTTTTCTTCTATATATTATTTTTTGTATATTTCTTTCTCATTTCTAAAATTTTTCCCTTTTTAAAATTTTAGATCTCCAACTTAAATAATGTTTTGCAGAAAGAGTGTCATTCACAGTCGTGTTATGTTAGTATGATCAATTCTTGTTTATCTTATAATTTTGATTTGTGGCACAATAGCGTAATCATAGCATACAAAATCGGATTGTAACATTTATTAGTGCAAGAACAAATTTTGACCATTCACGTACAGTTATTGCCATTGATAACATAATATTTTCTTCAAAGAGATTTGCATTTTTAGGTTCTTGTGTTTGCAAATAGCTTTTAATACAGAGCTCTATTTGCTATTGAACTGCAATATCACAGAACCCAAGATTTTTTTTTTTTATTTTGAACTCATAAACATTATTTTTTTCACATTTTGGTTCTGTATTGTAGAAAAGGTTGTCCAATTACTATGAGCATTTTTAGTGAAAATAACTTATAACATAAATATCACCTTGGGGTTCCGTTTTTATTTTAATACTGAACTGCCTAAACGAATTCCGAACATCATACAGCAGGCACCGTCAGCCTGGTCAGAAAATGTTAGCCGCGTAAAACGACAACGTACTTTAACATCCAGCGATCACTAATCTTATTGCGGTATTTAGAATTTTGAAACGCTTCCCAGATTCAGAGAAAATGGATTATTGCCTCATCAATGAAATTAATTTTGAGTTTCACTTCGTTTAAATGCAGCCGTTAATGCTTCGTTTTAATGTAGCAATTTTTTTTTAATAGCCGCTAACGTCCATGCGTTAAACAGTCGCAAACGCCTATTGAATATACTTTTTCCAAAATACGTATGTATCTTGGTAAGACCATTTACTTTCTGGGTTGCTTCGTTGTTAGTGAATCCTGGCACGTTAACTGCTAAGGTCAGTATTCCGTAAATGTAGTGCGTGGTTTTTCCTCGAGATGTAGCGATGATATTCCCCTACTGGATGGCGAGATCACGCACCGACCTACCGTCGGCTAGCGGGGTTTCCCCCTTAACCACGTATCTCCCTCCAGCGGGGCACCGCCCCAGATCTTGTCTCCCGACCGGTCTCCCGGCATGTGTGGTAGTGTAGTGCATGTTAGTGTAAGTGTATGAAGGTAAGAAAGGGGTGAGAGTAGGAGAAGGAAAAGGAAGGAAAGATCGCGCGCTCCATGGCCCGTTTTTTCTGATCCGCCATTCGCCTGGTGTTGTTCGGAGAAACCTCCAAAAACTGCCGATCGGAGCAGCCGGCCGCTAGAATTCTCCTCCGGACAGCAACTAAATATGACCTAGCTGACAAGGTAGTGTCGGAAATCCTATCATCATCGGGTCTCCTCGCAGGACGTTTCGGTCAGACACACTGCAGTGACATCAGTTGATGCCGACCTATTTCTCCCGGTATTTCGTTTCTAATTAATTTGTGTTTATGGGGAATATTATTTCCACTTTTCAAGCAAATTAAGCGGCACTCGTAGTTAAGAATATTCATTGTAAAGATTCGAAGAAAACACGTGTGCTCTACTTCAACCACCGTGATCAGGAAAGGCGTTGGTGGACAGCCCTGACCACGCCCTTGCAAAGAACGAGCAGCCGCCGTCCCGGTTATCATAACGACATACACGATAAAGCAATTACGCCTGGCCGATCTTCACGCGGCCTGCGGCAGGGGCGGAGCGAGCCACGGCAGGGCGTGGCGGGGTGGGGCGGGGCGGGGCGAGGCGTGAAGGCGTCTGGCGCGGGGATGGTGGAGGAAGAGGGGGAGGGGGGAGAAGACTATGGCCCGAGTGGCGAGCCGGTGAGGGGGAAGCAGATATGGACGTGAGCTGATACAGAAGGGGCTGTATTAACGATGACAGAGAAGCTGGTAGTGGCAACAGAATGGCAATATATGAAATTAAAGCGAGGGTTTCGAAAGAGTGGTCTTGAAAGAGCCGAAAATACGGAGGGAGGGATATGAAAGAGAATGCATCCGAGAGAGATAATGAGAGAAGAGAGTGGAAGCAATCTTGTTAGATATAGATTAAGGAACAGACCGGAGAAAGAAATGACAAACACATAATTATGTCGAAAATAGAAAAATTGGGAAAGGAACAAAGCCTAGAAATCTGTTTCCACACATCGTGAAGCACTTAATGGTAAACGATATGAGTCTACTTTTGAGCTTCTGCGCATGCGCAAACTCTAAAATTACGATAGTTTTATCAGAAAACTATTCTCCACCAGAATTATTGTGTGTGCCGCCAGAATTATTATCACGTGATGTGCATCGTACACGTAATCGTGTCATCACAGTTTTACCATGCGTGCATTATCATATTCTCAGAATGAAAACTTTGTGCAAATAACTTTCAATAGTTCACACGATCCAATCCATGTGATTGCCTCCGAGGAACGACGTTTCTGAATAACGTTTCGTTTCACATATGTTGTGCAAAAACTATTTATAACAAAACAAATGTTAAGAAAAAATCTAAGAAAAATAAAAATAATTGGTACACATTGCTCCGGCGGAATTTGTCTTTTAATAAAGATTCATCGTTTTTCTATTTGTTACATGAAGAAAATAATAATGAAGCAGATCAATATTTTTAGAGCACCGTTGTATCGTATTAAAAATCCTCTCTTTACAATCATTAGTATTAGTAAGTTATGTATCGGAACGTGTCGAAATGGCCGAGTAGTTGCGACCCCTTCCATCAAACTTACAGCCAACCTTACAGCATTAATTACCTCGTCTCTAACTTCTATTTCACCATACCACAAATCCCCACTCTAAATGCACTCAACCTTGGCCGAAATCCTACACAACCAACCCGAATTCAAAATAAATACCAGTTCCACACTATCCTGAAAACAATCTCTGAAATTGACAGTTAAGAGAGGTACGAAGATGACTTTCTCACGCATGAATTAGATTAATTTTATTATGTAAGTTAGTTGTAAGCATCGAAAACATATGTATAGTGTAACTTTTACTGATATATGTGTTATTCAACAAAATAAATAAATGAGAAGAAAAAAGTTGTGACCCGAGTGTGGAGAAGGCAGGCCGTGGAATCGGCGGCGGCGGCGGCGACGCCGGGGTGAGCAATCTGGGCGGGGGTGGGGAGAGGGCGGCGCCGGGGCGTGCCTCGCACTCCAAAGAGCCTCACGCGCCGCGCGGGTGCTGCTCTCTAGGTCCCCTCGCCCTCCCCTCCCCTCTCCCCCCTCCCCGCGCTCCCGCCCCCGCCCGCGCCACTCGTCCCTGCCGACCCATCTGGCTCATTACAGCCGCGGGCCACAATAAAACCGCTTATCACAATCGCCTCTGTAAAACACAAACAATTAAACGTGCGGCAGTATTTCACCAATGTATCTGGGCGTATCAGCGCGAGCACGCCGCGGCGAGAGGGCGCGGCGAGGCGGTTGCAACGGGGGCGGTGGCAGAGGTGTGACGCGCGCGATGGGGTGGGCGTGGAGGGATGCGGGAAGTAGAAGGCGGCGACGGGGGTGAGTGATGCAGTGTGGATGATGGGGTGGGCGCGGAAGGGGACGGGGAAGGTGCGGGAGTGAGATGGTGGCAGGTGGGTGGTGAGTGGAATTGGCGGGGGTGGTGGCTGGGGGTGGCGGGGGATGGCGGTGGTGGTAGGGTGGCGGCGGGGGGGGGGGGTGGCGACGGAAGATGGCGGGGTGGTGGGGGGGGAAGATGGCGAGGTGGTGGCGAGGGAAGATAGCGGGGTGGTGGCGGGGCGTTATGGCGAGAGGGTTGGCGAGGGGTGATGGGGTGGCGGCGGGGGTTGGCGGCGGAGGGTGGCGGCGGGGCGTGGCGGCGGGGCGTGGCGGCCGGGGGTGGCGGCGAAGGGTGGCGGCGGGGATGGCGACGGGGCGTGGGCGGAGCGGATGCGGTGCGGGGGCGTGGCGGACGCGGGACGTGCGAGATGCGCTGTGGGGCGGGGCGGAGGTGGGCGTTGGCTCCAGCGAGGAGTGGCGGTCCGTGCCCCGGAGGCTTCGCGCTCCTTAACGTTATCTGCCTGCCTGCCTCCCGCGCTGCCGCCGCCGCCTCCCCAGGCAGCGCGGCCTGCAACTGGCGCACCGTTATCTCTATCTGCTGGCCACCTTGTCTTCTGCTTCACTTCCTTCTGCGACTCTCCATAAATATGTTTTCTCTGTTTGCTACGCTGCAACGCTTCTGCGCAGATTTCTGATCTTCTATTTTGCTTTCCTTTCAAAAATTTGGGAACTCAACTTCGACATTCTGCATCGGTTGTCTCGTTTTATTTACTTTCTTATCTCTGGAGCTTGTAATTTAATTTACGTTTAGATCATTTTCCATTTTTGTCTTAATTAGTTTTTCTGCTGCACTTATATTCCCTCGATCTTGCGTATGCCGATATCTTAGACTCGATGCTGTTCCTTTTTATACTACATTTTCTCAATTTTTTTTCTCTCCAATTTCTGCGTTTTGTCACAATACAGTGTGTTACCTGTATTATTTTTCTATTTTTTATGTTTCAATTTCAAAATTTATGCTTTGACTTTTTACCATTTTTATTCCCTTTTTGTTTTGATATTATTTTTATTTTTCTTGTTTTTTCGTCTTCTTTTCGTCAAATTTCTTTCATCTCCTCCATCTCACTTTCTGTTGCCCTTTGTGTCACTTCCTCCCACTATTTGGTCTTCCTCCTACAATCTTTCTCCAACCTCTCTCCCTTTCTTTTCCTCTTAGCTGCTCTATCCTCGTCCTCCGAGTCCCTCTCTTTTCTTTTCTTCCTCTGAGCCTCTCTCTCTCTATTTCCTTCTCTTCCTCCGAACCTCTCTACCTCTTTCCTTCTTTTTGCCGAGTCATTCTCTCTCTTTTCTTCTCTTCTTCCGAGCCACTCTGCCTCTATTTCCTTCTCTTCCTCCGAGTCTCTCTCTTTTTACTTCTCTTCCTCCTAGCCTCTCTCTCTCCTCTTTATCCTACCGTCTCTTTCTTTTCATTCTCCTATCTCTCCCTTTCCTTCCCTCTGTCGCTCACTTCTCACACTTTCCCAATCTCTCTCTCTCTTCTTCCCTCTCTTTCCTCCTACATCTCTCCCTCTCGAACCCGCGTTGCCTCGCGCCCTCCTGAGCGCTGGGCTGCTGCTACTACCGCCGCCGCCGCCGCCACGGCGTGTCCTCGGGGGCCGCCAGCTGCGTAAGTCGCTGCCTGCCTCAGCCTGCCCCGCCGCCGCCGCCGCCGCCGCCTCCTCGACGTGAGATCGATAAGCGGGGCTGGCGCGCCGCGCCGCGCCTCGTGCGCCAAACGCCGCGGCCGCGACGGCCGACCTGCCGCCGCCGCCGCCGCCGGATCGCGACGTTCATCTGTACAGAACAATGGAAGGTATAATTGTGGCGCGATAAAATGGCGGGGGAGGCGACGCTCGTTTGTTCTGTGAGTAACGGCCGCGTGCCGCCGTGTATTTACTTTGTTTTTCCGCGGGGTGTAGATTGCCACCGCGTCGCTGCAAACGAATTACAGGAATTGCGTGTCGCAGTTGCTCGGAATGAGTAGTTCCTGTGCAGCAAGTTTGAAGTCGCGTGCAGGGTGAAGGGTCATTGCTACGTGCTGGAATGTTTTAATATTCACTTTTTCGATTCTGACGTCCTTTGCGGAAGTATGGTTGAATTATTTATGTTGTTGACTTTTGAAGAACTATATTTGAGACGGAATATATTACTTTTTGAGTCTCATAGATTATACATATTTTTGGAAGTACAGAAACGGCATCACTGATCTATTAACAGATTTCAATTACAGGCAAGATGGAACCGATGAAACAATGTGTGCTTGTGTGCGTGTGTGCGTGACGTGTGCACACGTGCGTATACGTTTATATTTCAAAGGCTGCTAGTTCTGGTCGTCAAGATGTGCGATCTTCAGTTCCAACTAGACTTTTCTCAACGTACTTATATACAATTAGCACAGGCTAAGAGTTTCATTTGGAGTTATCACGCTACCGTCATTGCTAACAATTCTCCGAGTCTAATGCAAAAGTCGGCACCGTCATCATTATGGCTATAAGCGTCGACGAACAGTCATCGGATTGTACTGAAAATGAGGGTCGAAACTTACGGGACAGGAATTGCAGAGGGAGAGAATGTGAGATTTGATACCGTCGAACTGTAGGCTTGATTGTTCTTGCGCGGGCTCGGTGTGAACGAGAGATTCGATGGAAGAATTCAATGGAACAAGTGAAGGTGAAAGATTTAGTTCAGGACGGGAAAGAGACGAACGGAACGAATTTTACATTTGAGAGGTACGCACTGGGATTCAACGGAAGTATACTGAATGAGACTGGGATTAGGGTACGAAGTTAGATGATAATAAAAAACGTGTGCATAGCGTGGAGGAGAGAGGCGCGGGGAGAAGCGAGACAATACAGAGCGAAGTGGAACTGGTTGGAAAAGGAACGGCTGTCGAGTCGTGGGTATATGAACAGCCGGGATGAGTTGTGATCAATGCAGCGACGGTAGCAGTAGAAATCTCGGAAGCGAGAAAGCGCCGTAGTGTAGGCGGGATGGCAGGGGTTGTCGGGGGGCGTTGAAGGCGCAAAAGTCCCCTGTGTCTGGGGGAGGCGGGCTGGCGTGACTGCTGGCCGTAACGGCGGGGCGCCGCAGTCGATCGAAGGTTCTGTCGCCGTCTCCACGTACGCCCTTGGCTGCGCTGCTACCAACGCTTGATGCGTTGTCATGGCTGGATAGTCCGATCTCGACATTTTGCCCCCAACGAATCCTTTCTAATTTTTCTTACGTACGTCTTCAGTTCTATAAGCTCTGTTTATTTCCTGGCTGTATTTTCGATTAATCAGCATTTGCCACCAGCATTTCTAAAAGAACCACTATATCTTTGTGTTTGATATTGTTCGACTTTCTCATTTCGTATGCTGGCATTGTCATTGGAATTGTTACCAACACTTGCCTACTTTATTTATCATTGATTTTTTCTCGTCCGCTTACTAAATTCTGATATTCCGTCTCTCTTTTTCTCTCATTTATTTTTCTCTATCCCCCTGTAATTAATTCACTATATTTTGTATTTTAGTTTATTTGTGAATTTTGCCTAGGCTTTAGTCTGACTCTTAGACTTTTAAGCTTTCTGTTAGAGCTCTTCAACTCCTTCCCCTTTCTATCCTTCTATATGAACCACAATGAGGATGAAAACATTGCTGGAACGGATACAATAGAGAAGTTGATGGATTAGCTTCAGCCAATTGTGTATTCCACAGAGGCGATACGTCATGTGAAGAAAAGAACTGAATATATTGAGAAAGGCGGAAGCATGTGAGCCCGTTGTGTACAGATACTGACTTGAATGCAGTAATATAATTGATATTTACTTGAAGACTGTATTCCAATGTCTTGTTTTGGATAACGGATGTGTTATTACGTGTATTATTTATTTGTTGAAATGCGTTTCTTTTTAATTTATCAATATTCACTACTTCCAACGAATTTTTAATTCAAATATCGTACGGCATATCCATGTATTGAAATGGATCTATATGGGTGGTCCCATTAGCAGTATTTGCTCACACCTTGCTGTATTTTCAAGTATTTGTGAAGATTTGACGTGCCATAAGTACAGTCGAGGTCCAGAAATTCTGACTATATCGGTTCAACCAAAAAATTCAATTTTGCACTTTTTGACAATGTGTTGTCTAGTATTCGCTTTTCTGTAAGTTTCTTCTTAAACAATTGTATTTATATTTAAAAGTAAGTACCTGAAATAAAAGTATGTACACGGCGAAACCAAGTCTACATAGAAGTGAGTTTGAGACGTTGTGAGGAATGCTGGCGCAAAGCGTTTCGTACGAGTGAACCAGATTGTGTCTTCCTCGCAGTGCTCCCTCCTTCCCTTTGGCTCCCCGACCCTTTCCCCTCCCCTCCCCTCCCGCCCCGGCGCTCGGGCGGCGCGCGCTGGCGACTCCGGTCATTACACATTCCTTGTCATCACGGCCCCACGGGGCCTGCATATTTAAACGGTTCAACTTCCAAAACTGTGTAAGCGCACCTCGCGACGCGGCCGCTTGGCGTCTCGCCTCCCCCTCCCCTCCCCTACCCGCCAGCACCCCCTCCCCTCGCCGCCAGCACCCCCTCCCCCGCCACCAGCACCCCTCCCCTCCCCTACCCGCCAACACCACTCCCCTACCCTACCCTCCAGCATCCCTCCCCCCGCCAGTATCCTTCCCCTCCAATACTCATCAGCAGCCCGCCCCCTACCCTACCCGCCAGCACCCCTCCCTTTCCTTACCCGCCAGCACCCCCTCCCCTCGCCGCCAGCACCCCTCCCCTACCCGCCAACACCACTCCCCTCCCCTACCTGCCAAAACCCCTTCCCCTACCCGCCAGTACCCTTCCCCTCCAATACTCTCAGCACCCCCTCCCTCCCCTATCCGCCAGCACCCACTCCCCTCCATCCCCTTCCTCCTCCATCCCCTTCCCCCTCCCCCTCCATCCCCTTCCCCCTCCCCCTTCATCCCTCTTACCCTTCCATCCCCCCTCCCTCCCTACTCCTCCCCACCCCATCGCTATTGCCGTCAACGCTTCCACTACCGCTTCATCGTTGGCTTTTTTCTATTTCACCTCTCCCTCCTCCATTTTTTCCATTTTTATTCATCTCCTCTTCTGTTCTCCCAGGTCTTTTGTTTTTTTCGTCCTCTCCCTTCTGCGAAAAAACACGCCTGTTCATTCGCCGCCGCCGCCGTTGCATCCGCTATCTACCATTTTCACATCTACCTTTTCTCCTCGTAGTCTTCGTCGTCCACGTTTTCTTTTAATTCGTCTCCTCTTTGTTGTATTTCTTCTCGGTATTTTTCCTTCCTATCTCGTTTCTTCTTCTCCTTTTTTATGGCATTGTATGTTGGTAATTTAAGGATCGCAGGTTCGGTTCCGGCAAATTCCCACAAATTTGCTTCATGTGTTTATCTCCCAATCTATCGTTGAGTCTGTTTCGCCTATCGGTATTTAATACGCAGACTTACTCCTTTGATCAATGATTTACCTGATGATTTCCAGGGGCTACACTATGAAACGGGCGACGGGCCTCGTGTCCAAACTTTCCATTTCCACGTCTGGGTATCAGTGGTCAAATGCTTGAAGCGACCTATTATCACAATCAAGCAACCAATCAGTCAGTTTGTCCCGTCTTTCTTTACTGCTTTTATTTTTCCTTTTGTATTCTCATTGGTTTTCTTTTATTTTCTCTCGTCTTTGTTTGTTGTTTCTCATTCTTTGTCTTCATTTCTTTTCTTTCCTTTGGTTCGTTAATCCTTTTTTCTGTTATTGTTCTCTCTCACTCTCTCCTTCCCTCTCTTCCTCTCTCCAAAGTTGCGCTGAAAAACTTTATTGGTAAATCACATAGAACAGATCTTGGGGTTTCACGTTCTTGCTCATCTAAGACTGATTTCATTTTCCTCGAAACTGCCATCCTCAGCGTCTTTTGAATAATTATTATCACGTCCCTTACTTAGCAAGGCTGGCTCTTCTGCAAAAGTTAAACACAAATTATTATTTGTTTTTCTCCTTCTTCACATTCCTGACGGTGACACTGTGATACTATCATTTAATGATTTATATTTTGAAGAAAAAACAACACCAAACTTTATTTAAACGTTAATGTCTTAAATGTTCATTTATTGCGTGCAAAGATATAATACTCTAGAATATACACAAGAACCTGCCAACATTCACGAGTGGTAATTGATAAATACTCGTACTGACTTGTTTAATTTGCAGTAATTAACCTCGCTGACAAACACAGTTTGTTCCTGCCAAAGAGGCAAGAGCCAGATGTGAGCACTTTGTCGAGAAGTGTTCCAGGTTCACGGTCCCATCTCACGAACGAGCGAAGTCGCGCAGGAAAGGGTCAAAAGACAAACAGGCGCCGGCACGCAAAAACGTCGCGTGAAACCACCTCACGGAAATCGATCGTCAACTTACGACTGCGTGCCTGATTGAGTGACAAGCGGGCTAATTGACCGTTGTAATGATCGACTAAGTGATTTACTGACTGTCCAACTCAGTGCTTTCTGGTGATTAATTGTTGCAGTAGGTTGGTGACTAATTGGTAAATCAATGGGCGTAGTGGTACTGGCTGCCGGTTATGTTGCTGCAGCCTACGAGCCGTTCCAGAGAACTTTCGGGAAAAGCATGATGAGGAAGCAATGACACTGTGACGTCCAGTTGACCATGACATATTTGTTAGCTTTTATGTTGTTTTTTTGAGAACATTTTATAATAAAAACAGTGTAAATGGTATATTTTTTTAAATTTCCACTTTTTATTGACAATATCATTAACCGTATGCGCCACTTTGGACTTCAAAGATAGAATGTATTAATCTAATCATATATTTTTAAGTTAATTTTTAAAAAATTGTTAGTAATTTGTTTGAAATCTCGTTCTAAAAATATATACATTCTACTTCCCTCTAGATCATTAGAAATGTATGTGATATGAGATATTTGCATGTCAAATAATCATCTAGGCGATATAATAAATATATTTTTATTGAGAATAAATATAAAAGTATATTACCTAAAAAGTAAGAAAATGGAAAAATTATAGAATTCTTGACAGCGCAACATTAGTGATTCCAAGGAATATTTTTTAATAGCCACAAAATATTTTTTTTACTGTTATCATTGATATGGCCCATTGTACGAAGCGGAAAAATCTAAAGTGTATTGAGTAGTTGAATAGCGAGGTAGTAGATGAATAAGTAATTCAAATTGCACTGGGAGTAACTAGTTAAAAAAAGTGCAGAAAATCTGCAATGTGTAAATTTCCAATAGGAAAACGCTTTAGAAATAAGATTGTCTGAGTTCAAATTCACCCACATGACCAACTGCGGATTAGTTATTGTAAGTTATATTCAGAGTGCGATCGAGAGAGTGAGGAAGATGGGAAAAAGGAAATGGCGCAGAGAAAAGTAAAACGCTCTTGTAGAGGTTTTCGTTTTCACATAATGGTAGGGATAGCATAAACTTCCACAACCCTCTTTATTTACCGATTAAAACACCAGTGTTCACAGACATTAATTTATTTTGTTGTTAATATGGATATAAGTCACATTTACTACAATTATAAAGAAGATGAATAGGAAGAGAAGGGAAGAGGAAGAGAGGATTAATGGGAGAAGGAGGGAGAGGGTGTGAGGAAGGAGAAGAAAAGAAAAAAAAGCAGAGGGAGATATCGTGAAAAAGGAGGGAGGGTACGGTGTGGCAATGTGAGAGAGATAATGATACTCTGGTGGTGGTGTATGGACTGTATGATGAGTGAGTGAGTGAGTGAAAAGTGGGAAAAAGAGAGAGGGAGTGACTGTGAAATATGAAGACGAAGAAGAAAAAGATTGTGAGGGGTTGAAAGTGATGATTGAAGTGATAACAAAGAGGCCAGCAGAGAACAGCGAAAAAAGCAAGCCAATATACTACGCATTTGGCCCTGAGAAAGGTCGCAGCATGGCGACAAAAACGTTGGCAACTGTGCCTAGATCGCGGTGACTCATGGACTGTCAGGTATCTACTGAATCCGTCCGGTGAAGCGTACACTTTCAGGTATGCGTACGTTCTCACATTGTCTTAAGTATGCAATTTTCGTCGACAGCCTGAGCTTTTGCTCTAGGATTGGATTGATAGTTTAGTGACTCCGGGCGCGTCAGAGGCTAAAGCCATTAGTACCGTTAGTATAGTGCATGTGTTTTCATCGACAAGTGACTGTGATTTTATTCAGCTGGATAGAGAGAGCCGGCGCCGACCTACATGTGGGATAGAGGGGTTTCTCCCCAACCACGTATCTCTCACCAGTGAGACACCGCCTAAGGCCCTGACGAACTCTAAGCTCCGGATAGGTCTCCCGGCATGTGTGGTAATGTAGTGAATGTTGGTGTAAGTGTGTATAATTAAGGGGTGAGGATAGGCCAAGCAAGAGAAGGGAAAGATCGCCCGTTTGTTAGGGTTCTGCTCCGGCATTTGACTGGTATTGTTTGAAGGAACTATTGGAAAACTGCCGATTAGAGCAGCCGGCCACTGGGATTCTCGTCCAGACAGCGTATGAATTCGACCTAGCTCTCCAGCCATGTCGAAAATCCTGCCGCCATCGGGACTGGAATCCTAGGACTTCCCGGTCATAGACACTGCACCGCACTCGGGCCCGGACGCAGAGCTCCCTCCTCCAGAGCTTCCGTTCCGGAGGAACCGCCTTCCGTGTCGCGGCGGCGGCGCCAACTTCTGCGGCCGGCTCTTGGCCCGCCCCGCCCCCGGGCTCTGCCGCCACCGCCGCCGCCGCCGCCACTGCCACCGCCACCGCCACCGCATCCGCATCCGCCTCCGCCTCCGCCTCCGCCTCCGCCTCCGCCTCCGCCTCCGCCTCCGCCTCCGCCTCCGCCTCCGCCTCCGCCTCCGCCTCCGCCACCGCCACCGCCACCGTCACCGTCACCGTCACCGCCACCGCCACCGCCACCGCCACCGCCACCGCCACCGCCACCGCCACCGCAACCGTCACCGTCATCGCCACCGCCACCGCCACCGCCACCGCCACCGCCACCGCTACCGTCATCGCCACCGCCACCGCCACCGCCACCGCCACCGCCACCGCTGCCGCTGCCGCTGCCTCCGCCACCGTCGCCGCCGCCTCCGCCACCGCCACCGCCACCGCCACCGCCACCGCCACCGCCACCGCCACCGCCACCGCCACCGCCACCGCCACCGCCACCGTCACCGCCACCGCTGCCGCTGCCTCCGCCACCGTCGCCGCCGCCTCCGCCACCGCCACCGCCACCGCCGCCGCTGCCGCCCGCCGCCGCCGCCGCCGCCACCGCCGCCACCTCCGCCGCCTCCACCGCCTCCACCGCCTCCACCTCCGCTGCCTCTGCCTACGCCGTCTCCGCCGCCGCCTCCGCCGCCACCCCCACCGCCACCTCGACCTCCGCTGCCTCCACCGTCGCCTCCGCCACCTCCGCCGCCTTCGCCGCCGCCGCCGCCGCCGCCGCCACCGCCACCGCCACCGCCACCGCCACTGTCGCCGCCGTGCCGCCACCTCCGCCACCGCCACCGCCGCCGCCGCCGCCGCCGCCGCCGCCGCCACCTCCGCTGCCTCCACCGCCTCCACCTCCGCTGCCTCTGCCTCCGCCGTCTCCGCCGCCTCCGCCGCCACCCCCACCGCCACCTCGGCCTCCGCTGCCTCCACCGCCACCGCCGCCTTCGCCGCCGCCGCCACCGCCGCCGCTGCCGCCGCCGTCGCCCGCGCAGCAGCCCGCGGGTCGATACGCTACCTCTGCCGCCCGCTGCGGCCGCGGGTACCGGCCGCCGGGCCACCTCCGCCTCGCCCTGCGCCCGAGCAGCCCCGCCGCGTCCTCCGAGTTATCAGGTGAAGGGCTTTACATATAAAGTAGACTATGGTTCGTATGTAGTCATAATGTGGCAATTAACGACCAATTAAGAAACAAACTTCTTTCGTGAGAAAAACAATACAAACAGGTCGTGTACCAGAGGCGCGCCCAAGACTTCTCTCTCTCTCTCTCGCGCGTGTGTGTGTGTGTGTGTGGGGGGGGGGCGTTAGGAACATTATCCAGCCGACTTAATGTTTTCCTATAAAAAACACTTTTCATTCCTGTTGAATTTAAAATCTGTTTTTACTTGTTTATTTATAGTAATGGCCAAGTAGTGGTAGTGTATAGTGCTACTAGTGTCCTATATCATTACAAATTCTGCTGATGAAAAATGAAAACCACACAAAATGTTTTTGCAAAAAGTGACATGCACACTACTCAAGAACAACAAATAAAATACTGTCATCTAACCCTGTAACAACTAAAATATTGGAGCAAAAACAGTCTTCAGTAATGCTGCAATAACATAGGGTAGTAACATAGGGTAATATTTGTATACAGTGCTAACAGTTACTTGCCTTCCAGAAATAAAGAACAGCTCATGAATATCAAGTATTTAATGGCTGGCGGCCTCTTTCTAGGCGCCTTGTTGTCACATGTCGGCTGTTTCGTAAGCAGTGGCTGATATGAGAATTCATTCGTATACACGGAATAACAAAACGGAATATTTGAAGTTTTTAGTTAAAATTTAAACTGTTTCATTACTTCTGTATTTTTCCTGGCCATCGAACTAATTCTTATACGCCTCTCTCATGGCCGAAGGTTGTGTAGTTTTTTTTCAATTTCTGCGCACATTGGAAATTAGTAATATAGACTTACAAATTATTGAGTTATTAAATGATTTCAATAAATAAGAAAATTAGTAAAAATTGTATTTTTGAAAAGGTGTCATCGGTTTCTGAACTGGACACTGATGCCCCATGAGCCCTTCTTCAGAGTACACCATAATATAAATATCAATTAAGTTCCTGTTTCTCTTCTATTTCACTTGACGGTTCCGCCAAAAGAAAGCTGTGACTCTTCCCAGAAGAACTTAAAGTAGACTCAACCTACAATAGAATCAGGAAATCAAAAACTCCGTAAGGGCAGACAAGAAAATTTTACTGGAGAGAAAAACATGTCATCTGTTTTAGTAATCACAGTTGATCAGCAACCTATTTATATTGTACAGATGTATCATTTACTTTTGCCTTAATACTTCGTAATTTAGATATTGCACTCTAATAGTTGTTAAAAATTGGAATAAACATTCGTAAAATATGATCACCAAAAAGTGGAGTAAGTTTTTATATTCTTTGCTATATAGAAAATAAGTTGTACATTAAATGATTTAATATTTATCAATTGCAGCAATTGAATTGAGAGTAACAGACTTTACATTCAAAGCTTATTTTGGGAATCTATTTTTCATTCCTGTATATTTTATCCTTGCTATCATTCTCGCGCTCGCTGAGCTTGTTATTCTTGTGAGCTGTACTATCCTCTCTTGGTCCGAGCTGTCAACGTTGCTCTCGTGTGCATTTCACACAACGTAAAATAAGATTTTTATCTTAGAATAATTGCTTAAATTAGTATAGAATTTTGTTCCTTGAGGAATCAGCCTTTTATCACTTCAAAGATAATGAATTGATGACATTGTCCATTATATCAAAATACTGCATTGATGACAATAATATTGAATTGCTGTACAAGTGACTAAAATTGTTCATGCATCTATTAGCGCAATGTGTTCTAATCGCAGTGTCACTCATTATACAGCTGTTCTCGAAATGGAAAGTGGAACAATAGTTCCTTGAATTACTTTCATTAAACAAAATATTGAAGCGATTCCGCTCAAATACCAAAAGTTGGCGAGATCAGCCGCGCGATAGCGCTGCCCTACGAGCTTCCCCCCCTGTTCCCTTATCAACTGTCGCTGGCGGGGAGGTGAGGGGAGGGGTAGCTGTGGCTCTTACGAGGAGAAAAAAGAAGGCAGTCTAACGGAGTCAACGGTCGGAGTCGGACGCGAATAGTGCGAAACTTTGATGTGCCTGTTACAATGGGACGAGAGATTATCGGACCATTACGTCGCGCGATTGAGAGTAAATGTTTCTCAGTGCTAGTGATTGAATAGGCAACGGAGATAAACTATTCGTGCAAAACACCAATAGGTAACTTGTGAACAGTTACGTGGCGCATGTAAGAGACTCTATACAGAACATTGTTCGAGTTTACACCAGCATTCTTCGGAGAAAGTAGAGCTACTTGGCCCGATATCTCTACGCAACCCGTAGTTGACCGCGTGACCACTATCTTGGTTTTGCAATCAAGAGACGTTCCGCAGGAGCGCCGTAGGCCGGCGGAGGCCACATAACCACAGGCCGCTGCAAGGTCTTGACAGCGGGCAGCGCTGCGCTTCCTGTACGCCACATGTGTTCCCGGCAGGGACGAGATTAACGGTGCTGTACCGAAGGACCACCACAGGCTGGCGGAGGTCACGAGCGTTTGCTGTGCTGCAGTTGCACCGCGCCGCGCTACTCTGCCGATAATCCACATGCATTCCCGGGAGGAATGGAGTAACCTTGCCATACCGAAGGAGCATCGCAGGCGGGCGGAAGTCTAGCGCACCCGCTGCGCTACCGTTACACCGCGCCGCTCAGCCTGGACGCTGCAAGCATCAACGGGAGGGACGAGGTCTTTCTTGGAGGCCAACTGAGAAGGCATCAAGGGATCCCGTCGCGAGTGCATGGTCTTCAAATAAAGGGGAGTACTACCTACAAATAAACTGAGAATATTTTTTTTATAATCTGAGAGAAAATAACGATGAACTTTATAACATTGAATATTGACTAGTAAAATTAAAAGTAAATATGAGTAAAGGTACCAAAAGTGAAGATAAACTTTATAAAATTGAATATTGAGTACTAAATTTAAATATAGAATTGATAGAGGGTACTAGAAGCATTTGCGCAAATTGCTCACTAATCAATTTTTTTTTGTCATTGATTTATTTTTGCTTGTGTGGTTTTGTGGTAAGAGTCAATGGTATTGGCAACTTTATTTTTTGTATTTTTGTTTAACAAGTGCATAATTATATTGTTGAATGGTTTTTCCACTTGATGTTGTCGTGTTTTTCTTCAAAATTTCACAGAAAGCCCAAAACCCTCGATATATCCCTCGAGAAGACCAGAATGAACGGTCACAATATAATGCTCTCAACACTTTAAATTAATTCCGAATT
The DNA here is from genome assembly GCA_031308135.1 of Acheta domesticus. Classification (NCBI taxonomy): domain Eukaryota; kingdom Metazoa; phylum Arthropoda; class Insecta; order Orthoptera; family Gryllidae; genus Acheta; species Acheta domesticus. The sequence goes on from JAHLJT010009355.1 coordinate 115,449,564, forward strand.
GTTGAACTTGGAGATTCTAGAGAATTGATAACTCAATTTTCTCTTTCAAAGCAATGAAATTTCTATAACTAAATAAAAGACCGGGTATTTTATATCTCACTACTTTAATGGTTCCCGAATATAACGCAGATACTTGCATTTTACTATCTACATGAGAAAATAATTAACATACATTTGACACCGTATTTGTTAGCAGACCCCAATAATTTATCCGAATGTTATTTTATCCGAGTAGTGTATGTGTGGTTTTCTGGCCAAAAATCACGTTCGATTGCTGCTGGAACATCGCTGCCGTCACAGGATGACATTACACCATCAGTTAATGAGTAAATTGTGATTAATTCGAGCGTTCTGGTGACGTTGATGCTACCGGAGTAACGAGGTGGCTGTCAAAATGTTGATGCCCACAATACATTGCGGAAACAAAAGAATCTAGCGGCGTGATACGGATGAAGTTTGACAGAACAAGTCGGGATGGATGTGCGAATGGGTGGCGATTATTGTTAGAATAACATCAAACTATACGCTGTAATCCCTGGGAAATACAGGGAGGCAATTCTTGTAATAAATGACGTGATTTTAATGCTAACAAATTTATTGTTCACTTCCCAAATTTATGGACAATGAGAACGCCGATATTTGAAGTTCAGTGTGAATGAGTTGACAATGCCTTTTTTATTTCCAGTTGTTTATAATCAATAGAAATATAATAAAAAATACAAATACATTTGTATTAGAATAGGTACAGATACAATCTAGTTATTGAAAAAAGTGGACATTTATATTTTCTCTCACGAAGTCAAAAACATCAATATCAAGATAAGAGATATAAATTAATGTGCCAATATCATTACTTTTGCATACATCTTTGATGGATACTTTAATTATTATTTTTAGCATTTTGTAAATTTCTTTGTGTAGATTATGCTAAATATGTAATTCGTTTCCCTGGTATAATAAAGAAAAAAACGCCGTGTTTTCTCGCAGCATTACATAACTTTCCCTATACTATGTATATTACTGAATGAGAATACTGAAGCCCCTTGACATATCAAATAGCCGTACTCGCTTCGAGAACCATAAAAACACGAAGGCAGCACGGAGTACTGCCGCGCGCCCGCCGGAAGGGTAATAGTTAAGTTCGGTACCCTACATTACGTCCACTGCGGTAACAGACAAATAAACACACAGCATATCCAAGCCTCCGCTAGAATATCATAAATGTTTTGTAAGTGAAAAAAATCCATACACAAGTTCATTTACTGAGCAAGTAAATTGTAATTGTGAATCAAACTTTCATAAAAGTTTGATGATTACAAAAAAAAGTGGTGGTGACATTTATTTCACTTTGTGCCAAGAGAATTTGTGAATTTTCTCATTCCAGCATTTATATAAAATAGTGTCTGAACAACCTTCAACCCACATCCCACATGCGAAACGCTTAGTTAAAGCTCGCCCAACGAAATCCGAAGCAAATCAAGCGAGAAGTTACTATCTCCACACACCGTTGCTATCTGCACACCACAATCGCAAATTCTCGCACGATGCATGACCATGTTAGCAAACAACCCGTAAGGAAAGATACTGCACTCGGAAACAGCTTCAACGCGTATCCCCTATAACACTTGTCCCACATCCTTTCATAAAACATATTTCGAAAGCAATGAAACTTGATTCATAAATATGTCTCTCTACCCGAAAGCTTTCGCGAAAAAAAAACACGAGATTTTATCGATGGGTGGGACGCTGTCTTCGAAACGACTGAGAGAAGAGAAAAAGAGGCGATGGAAACGTCTAGAATTTAATATTTTCCCAAACGGTTATTGCCTTCACGCGTATAGAAATAGAAGGCAGGAAAAGGACGCAGATGTTATCTAAGACGTGGAACAGATCCCAACGAATTTAATAGCTGACAAAACAGAACGGCCTGCTGGAACGCGCACGGGGACGCGTGGAGCGGTGGTAGGGGAATACCTTGGGTAATTTCGGAACGCGTTTTTAGCACCTAAGTTCCGGCCCGAAGAAAACTTAATGGTGGACGCGTATATCTTTCGGAACGCGAACAATTTATGAGGAAGACCCGCTGAGGGACGTCTTAAATTGCTGAAAGTATTAACATAACGTCACCCGAGAATTCGGTCTTTTTTAGTTTTATTTGGGTGTGAAACAAATGGAGTGGTGGTAGTCTGCTGTATTTATTACTCCGCAGCGACGAAAGTTCAAGTTTATAGATACATTTTCAGCGTATTATTTTTGTATTCCGAGATTTTTGCTGGTACAGTTATGTCAATCATTTCTGCACTTCAACTGGCGGAGGAATTTCTTCCCTCTAGTGTATCCTCTTTTTAGCTGAAAAATGTGATTACTTTTAGCCTTAACATTATTTTAGCTTACTTTGTCTGTGTGTCGTATTATAATTCAAAAATTCTTCTCAAGGCGAAGTAATTCGGAAATACCTCTCAGCAATATGGCACACTGAAATAAATTTTTTGAAGAACTGTTATCATAATTATGTATGGTAATTTTCAAGCGTAAGTCTTTACATTAGGAGGCTAGTGAAAATTGAACTGTCATAATATATTTGTCTATTATGTCCATAAATTTGTCTAATTTCTGTTTTTCTATAATAATACGTCTGTTGTTCTATATAACAGATTTGTCTATAAGTCTATTATTTGCTTCACGAAATAATATTTTATGTAAGTGTAATTTAATATACGATGGCAAGAGAAAAGGGTTTGCCCAAGAGTAATAAGTTAACGACATTGTACTTTTAGGAGTAGCACATACCAAGAACAAAATTCTCAAATATTTTCGTTCTCCTGTAACTTAAATTAAGAGAAAGGGGATTCAGACGAGGGAATTTCATTTTAAAAGCCAAATTTCTACCTAAATTTAAAACTACCAGTCACATGGAATGTAATACCGTGCAGACCTGGTGAACGAATAAATGCAAATGTGATAGGGCGAACCATCTTCATCGACGTTCTTTATCCGCCGACATATTTTCCATCACTTCTTTGAAAGTCGCCTTCGGATTCTCAGTTAGCGAGGCATTCTTTCACGATTCCACCCCACCCCTCCCCGCCCACCCCGCCCCTCTCCGCCTTCCCGCCTCTCTCCGCCTTCCCGTGCCTCTCCGCCTTCCCGCCCTTTCCCGTCCTGCCCGCCCATCTCGCCCATCCCCTCCCCGCCTCTCCCCGCCCCTCCCCTCCCCGCCCTCCCCGCCCCTCCCAGCCCCTCCCCGCCCCTCCCCGCCCTTCCCTGCCCCCGCCGGCGCGTCGCCGCGCAGATGGGGTGGCGCTCCATTTTAATATGTGGCCCGAAGCGTTATTAATAGGCGCGCGCACCTGGAGGGGCGGCGGAGGGACCCCGCCCCCCGATCGCCGATACATCACCGCGCGCCGCGGGGGAGGCCTCATCCATCCCAATACGCGCACCATAACACGTGCCCGCCGCAGCCGCAGCCGCCCTGCCCCCCTTCGCCATCGTCATCGCCGCTCTCAGCGCCGACCTCCTGGCGCTCTCGCCGCCGCTCTCCTCGAAGCTCGCGCTGACGCTCTCCTCGCCGTTCTCGCCGCCGCTCTCCTCGAAGCTCGCGCTGACGCTCTCCTCGCCGTTCTCGCCGCCGCTCTCGCAGCCGCTATCCTCGACGCTCTCTCTGACGCTCTCGCCGCCGCTCTCGCCGCTCTGGCCGTCGCTCTTGCTATCGCTCTCACCTACGCTCTCGCCGTCGCTCTCGCCGTCGCTTTCGCCGACGCTCTCCTTGACTCTCTCGCCGTCGCTCTCACCTACGCTCCCGCCGTCACTTTCGCCTCCACTCTCACCGTCGCTCTCGCTCTCGTTCGACCCTCTCGCCGACGTTCTCGTCGACGCTCTCGCTGCCGCTCTCGCCGTCGCTCTCGCCGTCGCTCTCGCCGTCGCTCTCCTTGACTCTCTCGCCGTCGCTCTCACCTACGCTCCCGCCGTCACTTTCGCCTCCACTCTCACCGTCGCTCTCGCTCTCTTCGACTCTCTCGCCGACGTTCTCGTCGACGCTCTCGCTGCCGTTCTCGCCGTCGCTCTCGCCGTCGCTCTCGCCGTTGCTCTCCTTGACTCTCTCGCCGTCGCTCTCACCTACGCTCCCGCCGTCGGTCTCGCCGTCACTCTTGCCGCCACTCTCGCTCTCTTCGACACTCTCGCCGCTGCTCTCGCCGTCGCTCTCGCCGTCTCTCTCGCCGACGCTCTCCTTGGCTCTCTCGCCGACGCTCTCCTTGACGCTCTCGCCGTCGCTCTCGCCGTCGCCCTCGCCGTCGCCCTCGCCGTCGCCCTCGTCGCCGCCACCCTCACCGCCGCCACCCTGGCCGCTGTACCACCCTCGCGCTGCCCTCGGCGACAACTATGATCTGGTTGGTCGCACATTCAATCTCCTACCCAAACTGGTGTGACTGCACGTCTTCGTGGGATGAGGAAAGCACGCATGTCCACTTCACAGAGCAGTTGTGCAGTTGATGTGCAACGATATTCACTCTCTCTCTTACCGTCGATTATCTAGATAATAATGTTAACAGAATACACATACTTTTCTTGTAGGATAATAGCACATTAGTAAAATTAAAAATATATTGTCTCTCCCATCAATCGATGCTACTTCTAACGATTTCTTAAAATTAATGTGCTATGTCTTTAAATTACAATGCGCATACACGTATTTACGATTTGTTTGTTTTAGTTCGTTAAGTAAGGTTTTTTAGATGACATTATGTAGTGGTACGTTATTTTAAGTTATAATAAATGATCTTCACACACGTTCTGGAGAAATTCAAATACAGTTCTTTTATTTGTTGTTTCTTTGTATTATCAATTCTGTACTACTTACTGTACACTTTTTGTTTTAATATATTCAGATATTTCAAAATAAAGATCACAATTTTCACTGATATAGAATTCTATATTCTTGCTCTTTCCATTGCTGCAGATATTGCCCAACAGTGGATTAACAATACCTGGTATTTGAAAAAAGAAAACTATCGCAGAAATGCCTGGAATACGGCAACATCTGCACATCTCGCCTTCCCTTCGCGGGGATATTGGGAAAGAAAACCTCGCGCTGCGCGCGTAGCGTGAGAGCGAGCGGTATTCACCGAGTGGAGGCGAGTTGATTTATGGAGAAAGTTACACATTCTCATTTCTGTCAAAACCAACGATTTTCCCTCGCTCAGAAACACGAGCACGTTCGTTGGAGCCTGGCGTCTCCCGGCGACACTAGGGGCCATCGGCGTGGGCGGGGGTGGGGGTGGGTCGGACGTCACGAACAGGAACGAGGGCGCTGGAAATCCCGGCAATCACTCCCAGAATTCCACGCGCCGCCCGCCCGCCCGCGCGCCCGCCCCCGCGTGAAGGAAGCAATCGCGGCCGCTGGACATTAGCGAGCGGCCGAAGGGCGCTGGGCAGAAGGCGCCAATGGGGGAGGAGGGGCGGGGGCGTGACGGTGGCGGAGTCTCAAGAGACGTGGCCGCACTGATGTTTCCGAAGCCCTGGAGGAATGCGGGAGTGGAGACGTCGATGGTTGTATTCGGAAGTAATTTTCCTTGTTTCTTAGAGAAAAGAAACTTCGGATACTTTTCGAGGAGGAAAATTAACAGGGCAAGGATATCACATTCTAAATGATTATCATGTTACATTGTGTATGAAACTGATAGAAAGGACTTACCGTGTTGGGCAGTGCATTGTATGAGGGAAGATTTTGCTTCCAAAAATTAGGAAAAGGCATACAGAAGGTGGAGAAGTATTCGAGTGTCAGACGTGAAGGAAGAACATAAGGCTTCAGTATATAGAAATGTAGGGGACATCGAAAGAAAGAGACAGAGAAAATATGTGGAATAATTGAAGAGGAAATGAAGGGAAGAGGAAATCGAGGATGAGGAAAGCGGAAGAAGAGGGAGTGGGAAGAGAGAGTGAGTGGGAAGAGAGAGTGAGTGGGAAGAGAGAGTGAGTGGGAAGAGAGAATGAGTGGGAAGAGAGAGTGAGTGGGGAGAGTGAGTGAGTGGGGAGAGAGTGAGCGGCGAGAGAGAGCGAGTGGGGAGAGAGTGAGTGAGTGGGGAGAGAGTGAGTGAGTGGGGAGAGAGTGAGTGAGTGGGGAGAGAGTGAGTGGGGAGAGAGTGGGTGAGTGGGGAGAAAGTGAGTGAGTGGGGAGAGAGTGAGTGAGTGGGGAGAGAGTGAGTGAGTGGGGAGAGAGTGAGGTGAGTGGGGAGAGAGTGAGTGAGTGGGAGAGAGTGAGTGAGTGGGGAGAGAGTGAGTGAGTGGGAGAGAGCGAGTGGGGAGAGAGTGAGTGAGTGGGGAGAGAGTGAGTGAGTGGGGAGAGAGTGAGTGAGTGGGGAGAGGGAGAGTGAGTGGGGAGAGGGAGAGTGAGTGGGGAGAGGGAGAGTGAGTGGGGAGAGGGAGAGTGAGTGGGGAGAGGGAGAGTGAGTGGGGAGAGGGAGAGTGAGTGGGGGGAGAGAGAATGTAATGAGAGAGGGAGTTGAGGCGTGGGAAGATAGAACGAAACGAGAGTAGAAAAGTGCATGGGGGATGTGGACTTGGCCAAAGAAAACTGCTCCTCGGGAGCGCCGCTCGCGAGGGGGAGGGGGGAGGGGAGGGGGCGGTGTAATGAGGTGCGAGCCGCGGCCGCAGCGAGGCTCCGCGCAGGTGCCAGCAGTGGAGAGTCATCCCGCCCGCCGCCTAAGTACTAATGACCGCCAGGGGGCGGCTTTATCGATCTAATTCGCCGCCGCCGCAGCGGCAGCGCCAGCGGCGGCAGCTGCTCTGCTCTTTTCTGCCCTCCGGACCACCCGACTTCTCCTCCGCCTCCGCCGTTTACCGATCCGCGTCTTCCTGCCGCCACCATCACCACCGCCACCACCACCGCCACCACCACCACCTCGTCTATCTCCTGCTCGTTGTGCCCTTTCTCCTCCTTATACCCCTTCTCCTCCTTAGACCTCTCCTCCTACTAACCATCCTCCTTCTTGTAACCCTCGTGCTCCTTGTACCCCTCCTCCTCCTTGTAACCCTCTTCCTCCTTTCCCTACTCCTCTTCTTTCTTCCTTTTGTCCACCTTCTTTCCTATTCCCTTCTCCTGCTTCTCTCTTTCCCTTTTCTTCTTCCGCTTCCTTTCTCTTCTCATCTTTATCGTCCTCGTCTTCCTTATGTTCCCCATCTCCCATATCCTCATCTTACTTCTCATCTCTCTTTCTCTCCCTAGTCCTCCTCTTTAACTCCTCCTCCTCCTCCCCTTGCTCATCATCTTGTGACAGTTCCTCCTTCCCCCTTATCTTCTCTTTATCATTTTCCTAATCTTCCTTCTTTTTCTCCTTTTCTACCATCCTCGTGCTTACCGACATCCCTGTCGCCATCTCCTTGCAATCGCTACAACGTGCTCTTACCATAGAGTAAAGATGTATAAGATAGAGTAAAGATATATCCTTAGTCTATGCTCTTACCTCTCCGTCCCCACCCTCTCCTCCTTTTGGCTTCCTCCCCCGCCAGTTCCGCAGCGACCGTTACCTCCGACGCACGCCGTCGCCTCCAGTTCCACCTCCACCTCCGCCGCCGAGCCGATGATGGCCTCGTGGGCCGCCGCGTGCTCGTTTGCCCAACTTTTTCTCCCCCTTCCCCTTCCCCTTCCCCTTCCCCTTCCCCCCCAACCCACCCCTTCCTCGCCACGCCTCCCTCCATCCTCACCCGTTCTCACCCCCGCCCTTTCGCGTAGCCGCGTCTCCGGGGAGTTCTCTGTTTCTCGCCCAGTGTGTACTACAAAATGCTCGCAACTTGGAGGCCCCAGGTAACTATAAAAAGTTCCTCCAAGCTTCCCCCGCCTCCCCTCCACCCGTTTGGTGCATTTTCATACAAATTTCAGTTGGAGTTCCTGAACTGGGCGACTAATAATTATAACATCTTTGCGTTCGGAGATTTGTTCTGGTTGAGGTTCGAGTCTCGAAAAGCTTAGCTCGTGTAGGAAGGCAAAAAATCAATGTTTTCCACCAGAAACATCGGTATTTTGCTTTCATTGTTTTGTCCACATCGATATTCTGTTGCAAAAACATCGATGTTTGAGTTGATTATTCATGCAATGCTTTGTTAAAAGAATGTTTATACTATTTTTATGGTACTTTGTATGATATATGTAGAAAATTGATTAAAAGATTAAGATAGTAAAATAGCGAAGCACGATGTTCTTTAATTTTAATTTTCTTCTTTATATCCAATAGTATTTTTTATTAGCATAGTGGCCTACTACTAACATGCTGCTAACCAGACAGTAAAATATATCCCATTTGCGAACGGTAATTAAAAATGGATAGGAAAATAGCATGTTTATTAGCCTTTATTCAAAACATCGATGTTTTAAACATCGATCCTTTTTTTGTCGATGTTTTCATCGACATCGAAAACCTTTTAGCGATATATAGAAACATCGATGTATCGATGTTTTGGTAAAATTTGCCATCACGAAGCTCGTGTGCGCTTCGGGATGCTGATTGACCTTAGGATTGACCTTTAGGATTGACCTCTGCTTCCCGTTCAAGGCGAAGGCGTGCAGTTGAGTGTCGTCTGCAGACATCGCGTGCTGCATGACTCGCTTCTTACCCTGCGAGGCGTCTTTCTCTACGATGGAATCTGCTTTTTCAGGAGGATGTTGGTGATGTGGCGGTTTTCTTTCCGTCATTTTTGTGCTGATTGATCCAGCCACGTGTCCATGACATTGCTCTTGCACATCTTGTGGTTCTCTTATGCCCTTGATAAGAATATGCTTGTTATTCACAAATAAGAAATAAACTCAAGACTTTCTTTGTTTTGCCTATTGATGTATTCTATGAAGTGTGTTTTCAATGAAAGTAATTTATGGAAATGAAATATTGTTTGTAGCTAGAATCGGTATTTTAAATGAAACGAACGACAATTATTCTTCATTATTATTTATCGGACTGATGGTCGTTTAGAAAAAAACAGTTATGTTTAATTCAACCAGTGAGACCAAATTTACCAGTGAAAATGAAAGTTGTGATCTGGTACTGATGTAATTCTTACAATACCAAATACATTTATTCTTTTTCATTACTTCTTGTATTAATTCGTATTACATTTGTATTATTCTAAGTAATACATTTTTTGTACACCAAATGTAAAGGTTTGCGAAATATTAGAGCTGAATATTTCAATACGTTCAGTTTAGCTAGTCCATTGTCAATACGTATGTAAAAATAAGAAGAATAGCACGAGAATTAATATTATATTATAAAATAACATTTTGATATTAATTATTACAATAAGATAACATGATAAATACAGATAACGAAGATATACATGCTTAATTAACATAATAAAATAGACCCACTGGGTGCACAAAACATAGAATAGACCTAATACGTCTCATAAACTTCAGTAATATCTAAAATATTTTTTTGTGTATATATATATATATATATATATATATATATATATATATATATATATACACACAATAGTTGAAGTTTATATAAATATAAATAGTTGAAGCACAATTTGTATACTAATTGAAGAAATAAAGGTTCAAATATTTTATTATTTCATTGGTGAAATCACGAAAATATTATTTTTAATAAACTTGAATGCATTCCCTTCCTCTAAACGCTTTCTTCGCCCGGTCTATAGCGAGGTTACGACTGGAAATGTCCCATGGCGTCTTGATCCAGACTAGAGGAGAGGATGGGAAAAGAAAGGAAAGGGAAGATCGCACCCGTTCCATAATCTGCTGTATAGAATGCTGTACAGCATTCGCCTAGAAGCTATCAATGATATCACGACAACCAGCGATTAGAGTATTTGAAATCCACACTCGAATCCAGCAGCAGGCGACACTAACACACTGATTATCGTCAAGAACAACTGTTCTCCCTGCCCAGGATCCACCCGTTGTCCTCGCAATTATCGGTACGCTCCATAGCAAGTCGTTGTCTTAACGCTCGCCAGACCTGATGCCGATAAATTGGGAATTACACGCTCTACAAAGCTAATTAATATTATTAATATTATATTCTAGTAGTAAATAGAGTAATAATAATACGCTCTTTAGTGTAATAATAATGAGATAATTGTATTTAAAAATAATAATAAATAAAGAAATAAGGTAATAGTTAATATTCATTTTCACATAAATTAACACCTTCAGATACAGCGGAACGAGGCAATTGTTTGTGCTCAGACACATTAAGTGAAATGTACGTTGCTGTTGCCTTACAGTCTGAGGAAGAAAACATGTTCTACATCAGGGAGTGGAGTCAAAAAGGAAAAGTCACGGAATATTATTCTGCGAGGACCTCGGTGTGTGGCGGAAGAGGCGCGAAAGGAGTGGTGGGCGGTGGATAGTGGGCGTGGGCGGGGGCGGGGGCGCGCGCGGGAGCTAGCGCGAGGGCGGGCGTGGGGGCGAGCGGGGGGGGCGGACGCGGGGGCGGGCGCGGGAGCTTGTGCGGGCGCGGGGTAGGGCGCGGGGCAGGGCGCGGGGACGGGTGAGGGGGCGGGCGAGGGGGCGGTCGCGGGGCAGGGCGTGGGAGCGGGCGCGAGGGCGGCATGCGTGGGCGTGGGCGTGGGCGGAGGCGCTGCTAACGAGGCCGCCCAGGACGCGTCGCTCGTTTGCGTGCGCTGAATGACGGCGCAGGTGGCGAGTGGGCGGCCCTTCCGCCACACTTCCTCCTCGGCACCACCTACCCACTCTCTTCCGTCGACCTCCCGCGGTACGTCTCTCTGCCCTCTCTCGCACCACTCCGTCCTTCGTCCAGCCTCCTCCTTCGTCCGCCTCTGTTGCCTCCGACTCCATCCTACTTCGCCTTCGTCCTACTCCGCCTACGTCCTACTTCGCCCGCCTCCATCTCCGTCCGCCTCCGCCTTCGTCCGCCTGTCGCCTCCGCAGCCCCCTATTCCACCCCCCTTGCGGTTGTCGTCCTCACCTCCGCCACCCGCACTTTCGTGGTTCCCACAACTGCCGCCCACGCATGTGCCGCCCAGAATTCCGCAACCCCCGCGATCACCACACGCACGTTCATATTTCTATTTCTCCGCTGTGCTACTGCTTACCCCGACCCACTTTTTCTATGCCAATCTCCACCACCGCCTGAGTCTCCTCGAATCGGCGGGGACGGCGGCGGGGGCGGCGGCGGGGGCGGCGGCGGGGGCGGCGGCGGGGGGCGGCGGCGGGGGCGGCGGCGGGGGCGGCGGCGGGGGCGGCGGCGGGGGCGGCGGCGGGGGCGGCGGCGGCATGGGGGGCGGCGGGAGCATTTACCATCCCAACTCATCCTGTCCCTTTCCCCGCGGCCCCAACCACCTGCACCTGTTGGCGGAATCCCCGTAGGCCGCGCCGCTCGGAAGCCCGCGAAGGCCACAAAGCCCCGGCCCGCGCCTCCCGCGCCCGCGCCCACGCGTCGAGGGCGGAGGGCGGAGGGCTCCCGCGAGTTTCGCTGCCGCCTATTGGATGAAGAGCCAGCTTTGTGCGGCGCCCCGCAACTGAGGAGCGCCGCGTTGACAATAGACGGCGCGGCGCGCACGGCGACGCGCGCGGAGCGGAGCGGAGATGCGCCTGTGGCGACGGAAAGGCAGCGGGCGATGGCAGCGGTGATGTGGTGGGAGAGGAGGTGGCGGCCGGGGCGGGGCTCAGGGTCGCGGGATGCTGCGGCAGCGGGGCGGATGGGGATCGTCGGTGTGGTGCGAGGTCGGGGTGGCTGGGGAGTGGGGTGGCTGCAGAGGTGGTGTGGACGGCTGCGGGAGCGTAGGCAGGGGCCGCTACGGGGTCGGCTGTATAGTCGGCTGCGTGGGCGGCGGGGGAGGGTACACCGATGGCAGTGACGGCTGCGGGGGCTGCTGTGGAGGCGGCAGCGCGGGCGGCGGGGGCAGATGCGGGGGCGTATGCGGGGACGGCAGCGGGGGCGGCGGCGAGGGTGGTGGCTGCAGTGGAGGTGGGGCGGCTCGCGAGCGGCGGGGGTGGGGCGGCGGGGGCAGATGCGCGGGTGGCTGCGGGGGCGGCTGCGAGGGCGGCTGTGGGCGGCGTGGGCGGCGGGGGGGCGAGGGCGGCGGCGTCGAGGGCGGCGGCGTCGAGGGCGGCGGCGGCGGGGGCGACGACGGCGGGGGCGACGACGGCGGGGGCGACGGCGGGGTGGCGGCGGTGGTGGCAGGGTCATAGTTGGCTGCGGGCCGAGGACTGAGGCGAAGGCGGAGACAACTGCGTGGGCGACGGCGGCGATGGCAACCAGGTCGGAAAGAAGAAGCAACGACATGTTACGCAGCTTCCTCAGGTGGATTCCTGGAAAAACGATGCCGCAATTTCCTCTGAGGGACGTGGCTTCTGGCTGCTGATTTTCTTCTTTTTCTGTCAAAGGTTTATTCTGACAAAGGTTTCGTCGGCCAGAATGTACGATATTAAGTTTCCTTTTAACAATTATTTCTTTTACTTTTGTAATCGGAGCTTATTGATTTACGAGTGAGGTACAAGACACTAATGGAAATTGTGTGCGAAACGTACTAATACTTCTCTTTAAGGTCTTCAGTTGAACCGTATGGTATCAGGCTTCAGTTCATTATACATTCCACTATCATTGTTGCTTAGATTCAGACACATAATAGAATATTGTATGATGTTATGATAGTTCAACTACCTATAATAATTATATTTTAACTCCAAAGTTAATTGCAGTATTTTAACAACTTTCTCGTGCTTTACTTTGATCCAGTTAATAAAATGCTTTTATTATACGATTATTTACCTTATTTGATATTTCTTCCAAGCGGCTTTTACCGAAATCCTCTTTCGCGCCGCGTGTTTCATTTCTTTGTTTTCTTCCCCTCCTCTTTTCCTCCCCGAGTGCCCCCGCTCTCTGCTGTGTCCACCGGCCCCCGCGCGCTGTCCGAAGGCGGGAGAACTCGTAAGTGGCCGTGAGGAGCGAGCGCGCCGCCGCCGTCGATTGCTCTAAGTCGGAGCGCGTGTCGTCGTGGCGGGCGCGGGGGCGGGGCCGGGGGGCGGGGGCGGTCAGGGCGGTGTGGACGGGGAGGGAGGGGGGCAGACGGTGCCGGAAATCAATGGGCACGAGCCCCATCGGATATCAATGTCGCGCGCTTGACGTCCATACGCCCCGGCTGCGTCTGGGACGGTGTTGCCGTCGCCTCCGCTGGTGCTGGGACCGACACCTTGGTTGCCACCTTTATCCCCTTGTGGCACCTCATTGTCCAGAATCTGCGGTTTCCTCTATTGCGAATAAGTAGCACTGTTGTGACGATCGACTCGCTCCAGTTAATGCCGATATGACCACCACTTTCCTCCTTTCATCACGAATTTGCAAGCCGTCCTTGTGGCACACCTCAGTTGTGCTATTTACTCGACTGCTTACGAGCAACACCTTATAGACTTTCACGCTTCTTAACTTCACTGACGAAGGTAATTCTAATACCAACAATTTTGTTTGCCAGCGTTATCGCCCTAAGACGCAGCAAAGATAATAATTAGCAGTTTCTCGCACTGTATAGAAGAAGCTCTCGTGTATTTCGACTCGTTCCTGTTAATTCCGTTAAGACCAACGCCTACTTTTTTTAGTACCTCGTGGCACACCTCTGTTGTGTAATTTCGTCGATTGCGGATGAGCAACACGCTGATGACATTTGACTCTGTACCAGCCGTGTTCGGTGTAGTGTGTATGTCGGAGGGTCGTCTGTAACCGTAATTGCCGTTACTAATCCTCTCCTGTTTCCACCCCTCCATTCTGGCTGTCATATGTATCCGCACATTAGCTGTTATTATCACCGTCACACTTGTCATATTCTGTTAAAATAAGTACAGTCATTTGAATATAACGACCAAACGAAGTGCTCAATAACGCATATTACGGCTACAGTTTCTTTCTTAGGACAATATTGACTGAATGTTTAAGTCAATATTGTCCTAAGATTTATTATTACGTGATGGTAACTATTAAAATAAGCATAATTAATTAATAATTCATTACCTTTTCCATCCCATCAAGAAAAGCCCTTCCCATTCTGGGGAATCAATCTATTCAGCTTTTGACATTCACCTATACTTCATCAGGACATATATTGCATCTCAAAACAAAAAAATAATTACAATATGTTTAATAAGAATTCTATTTTAATGACAGTGGTTGTTGTATCCTCTTGTTAATAGAGACGTTCTTTTAAAAACAATTTGTGATTGTTAATTTCTTTTTTCGATTTGGTCGAAGAATCCTGTTTGCATAAGCTTTGCTCTATTTACTCAAAACTTCTCTGAAAAAGTATTCAAAATATAATATTTTGGTTCTCCCTTTCTAAACGTTGAAAAGTGCATTTTTCAACTAGCATTTTTGATTTAGCTGTGAATAACTCAGAATGAATATGTGAAGTACCATAATTTATGAAGTTCAATGATTAACACTTTACGTACGTAAAGTTGCTTCACCCAATAGAAGTGTAAAGGCGTGTCTCTTAAATGAAACAAGGCGGTTGAGAATGTTGCCTACCCCTCATTAGCACTTCTACGCTTACAGGCCACGTGCACTAACCCCACCTTCTCCTTCTTCTTCTCTCTCTTGCTTGCTCTTCCTTTCCAGCCTCCGACGCCAGCGCCGTCCCTCGTGCTTCTCCTACGTCTCCTCCACCGCCGCAGCTGGATTTGAATTTTATGTAATAATGACGACCTTAACGGCGGCAACAGAACTGAGTCGAAACATCACGAGGGAGGTTCTTATTCATAATCAAGGAAATTAGACAACTGAGGTGTTCCACAAGGTTCCAAAATGTGGATTAAATTTAGCGTAAAGAAATTTAAGCTTTTACTCTTATCTGGCCACGTGCACTAACCCAGCTTTCTTCTTTTCCTCCAATTCTTGTTCTCGCTACCTCCACGCCTCCATCAACCTCCAACGTTACCCCTCTCCGACCTCTTCTACGCCTTCACTACCGCAGCTGCATTTAAATTTCATGTAAAAAGGAAGGTCTTAACGGCAACAAGACTTGTGAGTCGGACGTCAAGAGAGTGTTTTTTTTCGCAGTCGTGAAAAATGGCACAACGTAGGTGTGCCGCAAGGTACAAAATGGTTACATTTAATATAAACACATTTACGATTTTCGTGAGCTGGACACATGTACTGACCACGCCTTCTTCTCTTCCTCCACTTCTCGTTCTCCGTTCCTCAACGCCTCCTCCATCAGCCTCCAACGCTACCCCGCCCCTCCGACTTCTCCTATGTCCCCCTCCTCCGCCACCGCCGCCGCAACGGGGGTCCCCGTCCCCGCCCGCGGACCCCTGCGGTCGCAAGTCGAAAGTTGGCGCCCCGCCTCCTTTCCCCCCCCCCCGCTACCACCCGTAGCGCCACCCGCCCGCGGCCGCAGCCGGGGACAGCCTCCGGCCCGGAAATTCCGGGACGAGCCTCGCGGCGCTGCTACCCGGGGCGCCACCGTCGCCGCTTCGCCCGGCGTCGCCTCGTGTCGCCTCGTCCCGTCCCGGTCCGTCCCGTCCCTTTTCCGTCCCCCTTTTCCCCTCCGTCTCATCCCCTCCCCTGCCGCCTCGTCGCGCCCACGGAATGTTGCCGGCGAGTTTCGGCGCGTTATTTCAGGGAGGAATCCTCGTTAGTAAATCGTCTATCTCCCTAATTGGATCGCAGCGTGCGAGAAATTACCAATTTTCTCCCCTCCACGTGATTGTGGCAAAGGAGTGGAGGAAACGCTCTGTTTTCCGGGATTCTATTACCACTTCCAGTTGTTCTCGTTGCTTTTTTTGTTTTTAAATGCGAAAACATTCTATTTGATTTTCGTAATAATCTACCTATTTTGGTAAACTGCTGTAATCAAACTCTATATCTCAAATGATACGTATTTTATCATGCTAAGTTGTTACCCTAATGAAAAATGTTTAATCAATGATACAAAATAAAGATACGTTGTTAAAAATTGATAAAGATTTATTTTTGACGATAAATTGAGCGAGTGCGATTATGAACGAGTGTGATTATAGTTATCGATAAAGTGACGCCATGATCCAAATTTTTACTTGGTGATGATAGATATATTTTACATTTTATTTCACTCTTGTTAATAAATCTTCCAAAATAGGGGATGAAACTGGGTGCCGATTGTGTTTAATCCGATAGTTTCATTGTATTATAGAATGAAAACAAATAAAGTAAGATACAGATAAGTAAAGTAAATAAACAATAGTAAAGTAAATAAGTAATAGTAAAGTAAATAAGTAATAGTAAAGTAAATAAGTAATAGTAAAGTAAATAAGTAATAGTAAGTCAAGTAAAGTTATAGATACATATACAGGTAATATCTAAGATAACATGACCTGGAGATCTTGAATATGTTATTTTCACGATTCTAATTTTTCCAAACTCTGAAAAATTGATTACAAATAATTTAAAACTCAATTTTTAACAAATATATGAAATATTCGTAAGGAATTTCTTTGGCCCCAATTTACACTTTGCAAATTTCTTATGTTTTAATAAAAAGAGACATCGGCTACAAAAGAACAATTACAAGTTCCTTCTTGATTTATTGTATTATAAATTGTATAATACAATAATATGTATTGTATTCTTGTATTATAAAATAATATTAGTGTAATTATTTGCCTACATTTACAAGTTAGTGTAACACAATCACGTATCTATTAATACGAGTAGTACGATTCAGGAACCATTTTTCTCTTTTTAAAATTAAAAACTGCTGTAGAACCTTTCTTATGTTTCGATATTAATGTTATGTATAGCACCAAGCACTTCCATGAAAATACCGCGTGGCCATATCGTCAACATTCATCGCAGTTTTGGAGAAGTTTTCCTCCTAAAAGAGCGCCACTATTTCGTCACATTGAAATCAGAGTTGGACTGTGCATTGCAGCCGCAATTCCTTTGAGCCCACACGGCGGCGAACTGTATTTCATTTCAAAAGAGGTATACTAGTGTCTTCCGCGCGGATATTCCATTTAAGTTGCCTGGCAGCCTGCAACCGCTCTGCTGCGCTGAAACAGAAACCCTTTGGCTTTGGATGGGAGGTAGCAGTCCTTTGCTGCCGCTCGGTCTCGTTGGGAGATGTGTGGCTGAAACCAATATATCGAGCTTTGTACCTCCATAAAGACAGCGGAACCAGCCGCGGTCTCCCGATATTGTTCCAAAGCCGACACTAGGTGTTTGCCGCGGGCTTGCCTCTCGCGTGGATTTGCAGGTCGACGCCTGCTCTCCGGTCAGACGACGGAGGTCGCCTGCCCGTGTTGATTCGTAGGCTCAGCGTCTGTGACGCTGATGCTGTTGCCAACATACCGCCCTAAACGTTACTAAACATTGATTATTTAGCGTTTCCAGCTACGTGAATTCCTACGATCATTAGAATCGTAACTGTAGTGCATGTTTTATCTCGCGAGGTGGTGGTGTTCGTCCTAGCTAGATCGTGGGATTCAGCGTCGCTATATATGACGGTTATCAGGTGTAGCGTCACGTTGACTGCCCTGTGAGGGGGAAGGACGCAGAAGGCTCACATACGTTAAGGTGGCTCCACACATTCGGCATTCGCCGAGCAGCGAGCTACTGCCCGCCCGATGCCCACCAGCTGATGTATTCGGCGAAAGTTCTCTCCCTTTGATGTGTCCAAAAGACCGACACGCGGTGTGTAGGGCGAACGCCGAATGATCATCACTCGGCAAAAAGCAAGCGACCCATCCACACTACTCGAGATTCGGCGAGCGGTTGGACGCTGATCGCCGAATAGCGAATGTGTGGAGCGGCCTTTAGAGCTGAGTACCTTAGGGGCCACGGCGTTCGAGGTGCAGATAGTTTTAGAACCAGGTGGAACCCGGCTTGCTTGTCTGGCAGCGAGTTTTCACGTGGCAGTATGCAAACCTCCCTCCCACGCTCGACAGCGAACAGGTGGGAGTGAGCCACCAAATATAAAAACGTGCCGACTCGTTCACGCCGGTGGATTTTTGCTCTTGAAAATGTCACGCGTTGCGCAAAATTCACGTCCAGGCTAGAGCGTTTTCGTGCATTGGACGGGCAACAAAAGTCACATGAGTGGCGTGGTAGAAGAGAGGGGAGGCCTCCCTGATAAAGGTGGTGTACCCATATGTGTGCAGCGGTCGTGGCTGGCGATCGGGAAATACCTGAACGTGTGTACGGAAGTAGTTTCAATAATGTACATCACTCTGTAAATCAACTTGTTTATACTGTTCTTGGCTTACTTCCATGACGCCATATATGGTTTTCTTCCTCCAGCCAGGGTATTATTCCTCCAGCCAGGGTTTCCTTCCTCCAGCCAGGGTTTTCTTCTTCCAGCTAGGGTTTTCTTCCTCCAGCCAGGGTATTCTTCCTCCAGCCAAGGTTTTCTTCCTCCAGACAAGGGTTTCTTCCTCTAGCCAGGGTATTCTTCCTCTAGCCAGGGTTTCCTTCCTCCAGTCAGGGTTTTCTTCTTCCAGCTAGGGTTTTCTTCCTCCAGCCAGGGTATTCTTCCTCCAGCCAAGGTTTTCTTCCTCCAGCCAAGGTTTTCTTCCTCTAGCCAGGGTATTCTTCCTCCAGCCAAGGTTTTCTTCCTCCAGCCAGGGTATTCTTTCTCCAGCCGGGCACAGTTGTAAGCTTCCTAATCGTCTCCGGACACGAGTGGTGCTGTAATACCTAGTCTGTTAGCCTAACAAGAGGTGAGAGTGCAAGGATGGGAAAGGAAAAACCATGCGCAGTCCGTGATCCGTTTATGAAGCTACTGCTCAAACATTCGCCTGGTATTGATCGGAGAACCCAAGAAAACACACCGATCAGAGTAACCGGCGGCTGAATTGGACTCAGTTGAACTGCGAGTATCGAACATCCGCCGCCGTCGGGACTCGAACCCTAGGACCTCTCGAGCGGAGTCGCTGCAGAATCAGCATCGATGCTGGGCTCTGGCGGCCGTTCGGCCTGCGGGTGGGGGGTGGGGGTGTACGGCGGGGAAGAGAGGGAACGGGTGAGGAAGAGGGGCGGGGCGTTGGTTGTCGGCCGGGGGCTATGGGACACGGCTCCGCCCCCGCAGGGCCGCGCCTCGCCGCGCCGCGCCGCGCCGCGGCAGCAGCGGGGCTGTTTGCGCGTCGGATTACCGCCGACCGCACCCTCCGCACACAGCGCTGCGGTCGCCCGATCGAGCCTCGCCCCCGCCCCCGCCCCCGCCCCCGCCGCGCACGGCCGTCGCGGCTGCGCACATACTCGCCATCTGGCGCGCCACCCAAGACGCCGCGTCGGCAGCTCTCCGCCGCCTCCGCGCACATGGTCCCGCTAGGGGGCGGGGCGGAGCGTGGGACGGGGTATGCCAAGGCGTGGTAGGAGTACTGCGAAGTTGCCAAAATGGCTCTGAGGGAGTGGGCAACTAGGGAAGAAATCGTTTGTGCAAACGAAGGATTCTGCACTGACTATTGTGTGTGTGCTTGTGTGTGGGCGTGTGTGTGTGAGCGTGTGTGTGGGCGTGTGCGCGTGTGTGCGTGCATGTGCGTGTGTGTGCGTGTGTTTGTACGAGTGTGTGTGAAGGGAAATACTTCACCCAATTTGTATTACTCTTTCTAATCTACGATACTTATCTAGTTTAACATGTGCGTACAAATGCCCTTGTAGTTTTTTTCTCTGTTGTGGAATACAGTCTCAAAAGGATACAGAAAAGGAATATGGTTTAAGAAACTATAAGGAAATAGATGAGGAAAGAAGATTTTACCATAAGACGATAGGAAAAATTAAGATTTAATCAGTTATTGTTATTATGCAAAGGATATTTTCTTATGATCACTGCTATGTAAAATTGTAAGAACGAATACAAAAAAAGCATTCTGTTAAGGTTGTATACGACTGACAAGTAATTAGAACGATTTATTTCATATTTCCTTAAACGCATGCTTATAAAATTCTACTGAATGTCATTTGGCCCTACATTCTTTCTTATATAACTAATTTTTGTGTTTCTACTCCGTCTCAAATATTTAATCAACAAGTCTTTATCCAAAAAGCACTTATCCAAAATCTCTTCCCTTTAAGAACATCACTGCGACTCTCTACCACTGCGAATGAAACGCAACACCAGTAAATTAACAGTCAGAGGTCCCCGCTCTGCGAGGCCTTAAGACCTTCGCGGGCCTGCTGCGACAAAAGACACCACCCCAGCCAGCACTTGTTAGCGCGGCCGGCGGCGACCGCGACAAGTACCTTTGCCCGGAGTATTGACTGCCGGCGCTCTCGCCATTCCGTCTTTTGTTTTATTCAACACACAGAGAGGGATGCGCTTAAGACACAGCCACTCCCGAAATTCCTCCGAAAAGAATCCTCTCTCCCGCACCCTCGCCGCCCGGAACCGCGTCCCTGTGCACTGTGTCTCCTGCACCCGAAAACACGGCCAAAAAAACACGAAACGTAAAATTTGTACGTCGTAGTTTTTTTAAGTGGTTTGCTGAAGGGTCCCAGTGATACGAGTTACGAAAGTGTGAAATACAAGTGTGTTATTTTATTTCGAAAATTATTTTATTATGGCTAAAAGGGAGTCTGAACGCGAGGGTAGTAATTTTTCATTTAAAAGAACACGGAAATTCATTTGGTTGATCTCATTTAATTCTCAAAAATTGTTTCATCTACTGAAGAAATGTACAAAAGTAACTTTAATTACAAAAATATATTAATAATTTGTAATTTAATAAGTTAATATCAGAAACATAAACTAATTTTCATGGGTAGGTACAAATATTTTGCTTTAAAATTAGAAGTGTGTGTACATTATATATCGTATATTCCGATCTAAACGTCTGATTAGTAATCACTGCTTCCGAAAATCTTAAATGAAGTTTTGACTTTTAATACTGTTTGAAACTGTAGATCAGTTGTATTGTACAAACCATTTTTTGGCATTTAAATTTTGGTACCTAATTACTAACGTTGAAAATATCTTTACATAATCTTTTCGAGAAATTGGGTCTAATTTATATATTGACGTACATGATCGTCTGATATATTGAGGTCTTAGTTTTGTTTGTAACATTGACTTCAGATTCATTAGCAGTGTTACGTACATGATCGTCTGATATATTGAGGTCTTAGTTTTGTTTGTAACATTGACTTCAGATTCATTAGCAGTGATATAAAAATCTCGAATACCATGTTTCGTGAACATAAATTCTATTTAAGTTTAGTTTGCCTGGGCCCACAATATATTACGGAAATTCCGAGAGCACTGTGTACTTACTAATTGACGCTTACGCCGTAAAACGCTATGAGAAAATGTACTGTGTTCAAAACACGCCGAGGAAAAAAACATGTACACCCACACGCGCAACTTTCAGAACTGAAATGGAAGCGAACGCTAAAGCTCGTCAGAGGTCGTCCTATCAATTCTGCTATTACAACTGGAATGTGTAATTTCGTTGAAAGCGCGTCTTCGAGGAAGAAACGAAGAAAAAAAGTTTGGAGGCTGAAAAATATGCCTTTTTGCTCTCTTCCTTACTTTCTTTCTGTTTCATTTTACGAAGTAGAGTTAAAAGTTCTGGCCTCTTGTTCTTTGCTGTTTGGGTGAGAGTGCTTCTTTGGAAGAAAGAGGTGTCATTTTTATGGCTTTGGATTTCCACAAGAGCAACACAGAGAAATGATTTAGAAAGGTAGGCTTTTTCAATTAACGGGGACTTTATGTCTCGCGTACCGAATACGTATTATGTGTGTGGCGTTCACACGGACATCTTTGAGTTTCACGTGTTCCCTAAAAATCACTAGTTGAAACAAATGTATAGAACAAATGTCTGTCTGGTTAGAATTTGAAAAACAAATTTCTATTAGTTTAAATGCCAGGACTTCAGATGCAACAGATAACACGAGAAATATTTAAAACGAAACTTGCACTAAATCGTCTCCATACTAAATTCGGTGTTAAAATATGTTATGGATGAGTGATATCAAACTGCGTTGATAACAGTCTAAAACTTACAAGAAATTTCACAGTACATTTGCGAACTAGTAATACCTATATACATTATTGAAGTCAGGCTATTTAGATACACAGAAGAAATATAATTTGCTATTGCACATCGAATTTGTATAGTAATTAGTATTTAACATGTCACATATTTGATGAAGAAATCGATGTTGTGGTAAATATGCATCCATCAAATAAATTAATCTGAATATTCGAAGATCTGTACACAACATTTTGAAATTAAGCATTATCCGTCATCACATAGTACAATCGTGCCTTCAACATTTATTTGAATAAATAAGACTGTGTTGTATCCCCAAATTCCCGTCTTATTCAAAACCTACATCATAGCTGTAATTCCCTGAAAGTATGCCTTAGTTTCTAATTTTCTAATTTGAGTAAAAGTATATCCAAAGTCTTTCTGAAAATGTCGACGTGAAACTTCCTTTACATTGTCAATTTCAAATGTTGAATATGTGAGCTCTGTCAACATTCTTACCGCACATTCCTAACGTAAACAATTCCACTGAAAAGATACCGTGAGAATAGTGCAATCTCCAGCCAGATTGTAGTGCAAGAGTCCGCTCGCAGTCACAACTATAAACCAACGGCCTCATCCCCCCTCCTTTCCCGACCAGCGGGCAGTCGAACGTTCATCGCGTAGCGGAAGCGAAAAAAACGTCGCCCCCTTCCCCAAATTAAGCGACCAGTTCCGCGCAAATGGGCACATCCCGCAGATATCCCCTCCCCTCCTCATTTCCCCTCCCCCCTGCCCTCCTCCAACCCCTCCGCCCCCGCTCCAACCGCTCGCTCCACTGACGGAGAAATATTTAAATTTCACCCACCGATCTGCTGCTATTGACAACCGAGTATCACTCCGCGTTAAATGGCGCGCACGCCCCGCGCCAGGAATTTACACACGCGCCGGATTTTATCATAATGTTGTCATAAATTGTGTTATTTTAAGCCGGCACCGCCGTTCCCGCGGTCCCACCGCCTCTCTCCCTACTTTGCCGGTGGCCTCCCTCTTCGACCACGCCCCCTACACGGAAATATCAAAATGACGCCCGGGGGCTCTGGGAGGTGGCCGTGGAAACGGGCCGGCGGGGGGGTGGGGGGTGGCGGAGGTTCGCGCTACGTGTGCGCTGTTGACAATGTTCTCGGCTTGTCCCCGGTACAACGCGGCATTATGGCAACATCTCATTAGTTGGGTACACAGCGGACGGTATAAAGTAATGAGCAATTAAATAACCGTGTACGGGGCGGTTAGAGACTGCGGGACAGAGGGTGAGTGCCTGGACAAATGCCCAGAGCGCGTGGTTCGCCGCCGGCCGGCCGGCCGGGCGGCCATCCTGTGTTCGCCGCAATGTTTACAGTTATTGCATGCGGGCGGGTGGTGAGCGCTGCTAAGTGCCGGTGTTGCGGTAGGCCGAAGGCAATTGTCGCTGATGGACGGGGTTTCTGCCCTCAGGAAATGACTCATACTTTGCGCGCGGTACATTGAAACTGCGTTGAAAAGTACTGGGGTATTAATTTCCGCACGGTTAATTAAGGGCTAGCTGATTAGCTGAGCGTGAAATTGTGTAGTGATGGATATATTGATCAAAAGAGTACGGGGAGAAGTGAGTTTGATGGAGGTTTTCAATAGTCTTTCAATCAATTAAGCAATCATATAGGTCTCGTATTCTCCCGTTCATTCCACCGCTAGTATTTATAATTTCCGAAACAAATACTATATTGACAGACCCGTTTTGGGGGAAATAGTACCAGGAATTGACCACTGAATGTAGTAACGTACATTGCCTTTTTATGATTCTTACTTTTTAAATACTACTTTCATTAAGTTGAAACATTAATAAAATATGATAATTGTTGAAATGCTTTTTAAGGAATACCATGCTTAAATTTGGAAGCACGTTTGAAATTTTCACAAACTATACATTGCGATTTTTGTAACTTTACAGCTCAAGGCCCTTCACGATGGAATATGTCTAGGTATTCCGCGTCTTTTTCAGTCGTGCCGCTAGAAATCGCATGACAGTGACCGTATTAAACAGTGTTTGCGATCATGCGACATATAGTGGCATGAGGGAGAAAGACGCCAAATATCGTGACATATTCCATCGTCAAGACAAGAGGGGCAAAGTTACAAAAATCGCAGTGTATACTTTGTGAATATTTCAAACGTGCTTCCAAATTTAACCTTGGCATTCCTCAGAGAGAATTTTAACAATTCTCATTTCAAAATTTAGTAAAAATTAAAAATCTGTAAACAGTTAAGGGCTGCGACAAATCAGAAGTTTATGACCGAAGTACAATCCGATCCTCAGGATGAAGCTCATGTGAGATAGGGGCTTGAGAGGCAGAGCTATAAAAATCGCACCATAAAATTCTCTTCTATGAACGGCACTGTTGCGGCTACGTACAATTATTTAACAATGAGGAGTGCAAAGTGCGCTACGAAGTCACGAAGCATTTCAGCTCCTTCGCAGCATCTCTGGGTGCAGCCGCCGCACGAGGGAGCGCTGCTAGTCGCCGCTGGCGGCGGAGGAGCGCCGACGTTCCGGGGACACGTGGCGAGTGCTGGGCAAACACTCCTCCCGTCGCATATCGACTCCCTCGCGAATCGATACTCTGCGCCAGCCATCGACCGAGAATTTGATGAATATTTCCGAACGCACTTCTGCGCGGCGTGAAAGCCGTTTTTTGGGGGGGGGGGACCCTGGAATTTGTACCGCTTCCCGGCGAGACGGTACACTTGCGACGAAATTAAGCGAAAAAAATTGCATTTTCTTCGGGAAGGAACCGTCTCCTTCATTAAATTATACCTCCTTTTTTTTCCACGAATTCCTGTTATTCTGCCGTGTACCGTCGTTAATCGAATTAGGCAGGCACAGCAATCTCAATACTCGAGGTCTCTCTCCGGGATTCTTCAACACCAAGGCGGAACGTCGCGACGAAAATTTTCCGAAATTGAGTCCTCGTTCTCGATTTACTTCATTTCCCTGCAGGGTGATATTGAATATTTATCGCAGAATTCGGGTTTTCGGAATTTCACGCTCCTCTTGTGTTTTTTTTTCACGCTTAATAAACTTATGCGATGAAATATTCAACGCGTTGTCGGCAAGTACGCGGGATGAACTGATAACTTTTTGTCGATATCTTAATTTAACGGGCCTTTAGGCGCCCGTGTGTATGCGAGCCGGCTGTCATGCATGGTATTTATTTATTGGCGCTCGCTACGTCAGCTGCCCAACGTTGTTGGGAGCCTTTTCACCGGAGGCCACGTTCTGTTTTCTTGCGTAAAATAATGTTGTTTACGCATCGGTGAGCGTGGAGTAGCGTATGTTAACCCAGTGTATGAATATCGATAAGAATCCTTCCCCAGGCCTCTGCAGAACATCTTAAAAGCGACGTTCATGAATATTATGCGAGAATAAATTAGTTATCCATGCTAACATATTGTTCAGATGGAACGTAAATTTTGTGAAGTACACTTAAAAGTGCAAGAAATCTTCGTAGTCTTGGAACTTTCAAAGTTAACACATCGCTTGTTAATTGATTATCTTGCTGAAAACCTATTAGAAGTTTAAACTAAAAAGCGACAACTTAAAAAATGTGAACCATATGCATCTGTGAACAAAATGCATCCATGTTATCATATGGTACAGAAACTTTAATATTTGTTTAACATTACTTTAAAAATTACTAATATATTATGATTTTCATTGATTCTGTTAGCTTGAACAATAGTATTGGCTATTACACAAAAATGAAAACCTACTTTAAGTATTTTACTATTATTTTTACTATTTATTAACCAAAAATTCAAGACTAGGTTTGTGAAAGTAATTTACCACCCGCCCAGGAACGTAAGTGCTATAGCTCTCGCGAGGGTTAATTTATATGAATACGTTTTTATAGATACTCTGCAAATGCTGTAGTATGCAAGGGCGTACCGTTTTGGACTTTTAGAAAAGCTTAGAACTATTTAATCTCGGTTTCTGGTGTACTGATGAAACATATGTAGGTTTAAATAAAAATATTTTTGATATTTGGAAATTGAATACGCTTGCATTTTTTTCCCTTTGCAAGTGAAAATAATTCTTTAACTTGTCTCTTGTTTCAGGTAAGACGTTCAAGAAGCTTGGTGGATAAGTTACATGACAGTGCATGACTCGGTGAAGAAAATGTAAGTACCTAGCGTTTTCTTTGTGAAGATACTTTTTCAAAATCAATTACCGCTCCTAACAATACTGCAAAATACTGTTATAAATTTTGGGAACTTCTTTGCTTGATTAATTATGTTCATAGTCTAATTACATTAATTTATTCAGAAAACTTATCAAGAACGTAATTGCACATGGTCACCAAGGTTTGAGTTTCAGCCACATTAAGTAGATAATTAGATGTTAGTTGGAGTATATTAGAGAAACCAATGTGACCGTTTATTCGCCTTCACATTTCCGTTTACATCATTCACGTGCAAAACAAATCTAAACATCAAGAGATCCTTATGTTAATTTATAAGTCAGTGTGTGTCGACGTAACACATAGATTATATATGAAATGAATAAAGAAATTTAAATGCAAGACTTGTAACTAATGAATTACAAGGACGCTAAAACAGAACACAAAAAGAATACGCTTCCATTATGTGTGCCACACACGTTCTTTATGTATCTTGACAAGAAACTATTGAAAACAAAGAATAATTTTGTTTTGACTTTTTAATTACATATTTTTGAAATTATTCAAGACATGGTACAATTCTAAAATAAAATACAACGGGAAACTGTACGGTATAGTTTATGTATATACATTGTGATCTTTTATTTAAAAAAAAAACATGACTACATTTCCGGCTAAGTTATACTAGAACGAAGCACGAAACTTGAATAGCCCAGCTTGTATTTATGATGAATACAGGTCCCATCTTCAGTTCTCGTCCTCATTAGGGATTCCTCTTTTATTTTATTTTCACTGCATTGGATTCACTATCATCGATTCCATTAATCTTCTTTTCGTTTGCATTGAATTCCTCCCCCCCTACATCCATTTACGTACTTTCCTTCATTCTCGCCATGTCTCACAGTTCCATGTCCACTTTCGCATATTAGTCAGTTTCCGTGTATTTCTCATTCAGTACACCTCCATCACCTGCTCACGTCGAACCTCTTTGCGCCCGAATGCCGTGCCGTTTTAACTAGGATCAAAGCCGCCGCCGGCGCTGCAATTTCTCCGTGTTTCCCTCGGAATCCGTCAGGGGCGCTGGGTCGGACCGTTTCAGGGCGCCTGTGACCCGGACGTCCGCTTCGGAACCGCTCGTCCGTTGTTTCAATTTTTTTCTTTTTTTTTCTTTTTGCAGCGCGTCCGATGAAGTTGCGAACTTTTGTGTGCGGAGTCCGGTGAGGTGGTCGCGATCGCTGGTAAAGCTTTCACGGAGAAAGGGCTGGAGAATTAATGTCCACGTGGCTTTGCGAGAGAGCCAACCTGTATTCATCATAAATACAAGCTGGGCTATTCAAGTTTCGTGCTTCGTTCTAGTATAACTTAGCCGGAAATGTAGTCATGTTTTTTTTAAATAAAAGATCACAATGTATATATATGAACTATACCGTACAGTTTCCCGTTGTATTTTATTTTAGAATTGTACCATGTCTTGAATAATTTCAAAAATATGTAATTAAAAAGTCAAAACAAAATTATTCTTTGTTTTCAATAGTTTCTTGTCAAGATACATAAAGAATGTGTGTGGCACACATAATGGAAGCGTATTCTTTTTGTGTTCTGTTTTAGCGTCCTTGTAATTCATTAGTTACAAGTCTTGCATTTAAATTTCTTTATTCATTTCATATGTAATCTATGTGTTACGTCGACATACACTGACTTATAAATGTAATATAGCATTACCACATGCAAAGAAAAGGTGTCTCAAAAAAATACCTTCATTCCGTAACTCACAATCTCAAATTCTCAAATTGAATCGTAGAAAAAAAATCCAAGTAAAAGAGGCAAGAACAAAAAAAAACGTCCAACTTCTTTTGCTCATTTGGCATTGCCAACTTTTCCAATCACTATAACAGAAGGGGCTAACGCCACGTGGCGATTGAGCCTAATCAAGGGAGTAAAACTCCGTCTCGACGTCGTACGCTTTCTTGGCGTCATCGCGCTCCGGAAATATGACGTCGCAATGCGCGTGAGGGGGGGGGAAGGAGCCCCCGATTTACGAGGGGCACGCGTTGCTACCCCCTCCTCTTCCCATTCCCCCTCCCTCCTTCCCCCTCCCTCTCCCTCTCGCTCTCGCTGTCGCTCTGCCGAACAGGCACAGTGGGTCCATGTGCGACGAACTACATATACATCATTTGGTCACTACATAGCCCATTTGTTGAAGGTTTTTTTTGTATTCTAGCATTATAAACGACTTTTTCTGTTGCACGAAATCGTCCATAATCGGGCGTTTTACGTGACAAATGATGACGTATTAGATTTTACGAATGATTGCGTCATCACACATTCAAGCAATCGCGGCGAGAGAATAGGGGGAGGTAGAAGTAAACGGAACAGCCGACCACCGTTTTCTTGTACGGATGTCAAGGAACCCGAGGACATCACAGGAAAGTTGTTTCAAGTTTGATTCTCTTATAAGTGTATAATGCTGTTATGCAAAAAATGGCGTGAGTTGTCATTTTATCTCTATCCGGTTGAAGCATGACGCTTGCCATGCCTTCTTCATCCCACTTCCAAAGTCATTACAACACCATCTACAAATACGTCTTACACTGCTGTGGAAGTGCGTAGTAACCGGCTAAGGCATCAAAAGGATTCCTAACATCCATTAAACCGTAAGCGAGTTAAGCCTGCACTACAAGTGCAAGGGTAAACAAATCATTGTCTTGCTCCCTTTGTTTAATTTATTTTATGCTGCTTTTAGGATGCATTTTATCATTACGATTAAAATTTTACAATCCATTCAGATTGTGTTGTGTAAATGATAGTGGCCTTCTTTTCACTCTTGGTTCCAGCCCTTCCTCCAATTGACTTTTCAGTTTTTCCCAAAAGAGAAAAATGTTACTTCGTATCCTGATTATATATTATAAAATATGAAATATTTTTATATCATTTTTATTTCTCGGAGTTTACATTCAATACGAAAAAACGAAAAAATTAATGGATCATATAAAACATCAGTAAAACTATTTATATTACTATTATTAATAAAGAAAGGAAACTATATGAAAGGAAATGTATTAACTCAGGAAACTAACACAGAAACGAATCAAATTGAACTATACAGTATAAACTAAATCTTTCATATGAATATAACCCTTCTCTCTGGGAGGCATAGCGGGAGATGGGTTTAGGAGCTTAGAGCTTGTCCCGGATGAGGCGGTGCCTCGCTGGTGGGAGATACCTGGTTAGTGAATACAGCGCACTAACCAGTCGACGGTAGGTCGGCGCCGGATCACTGGATCCAGCAGGGGAAAAGATCACCGCCATCTCTCGATTGAAGAACACGCACTACGCTTACGGGACTAATGCCCTCTGTTTGTTGCCGCGCCCGTAATCACGATCAATCAATCAATCAATCTAGGAAGCATAGCGCGAATATTCATGTTGGAAATAGGAGATTCCCCATTCGGGCGAAGCAACCCTTCTTCGGCCCAACGTGGGCGTTACGCCCTTCGCCAGGTGCACTCTCGCGCCCTCATTCCCTTCCTCCCCTCCCCTCCTCTTCCCCCCCGCCCCGCTCCGCTCGCCTGGATGCCGCCGCCGCCTGGTTAGTCGGCGCCGCGAATAAGAATGCGATGGAAGCCCATATTTAACTTGGTCAATGACCCGCGAAGCAGTGATGGGGCGGGCGCCGGTCGAAGCCCTAAGGCTTAAGAGGAAGCGGAGGCGCCGAGAGGGTGAGATGGCGGAGGTACGCGCAGCCTTCTGGGACCGCCAGGCAGGTGGCGAGGGCGCGCACAGCAGCAGGGAGGCGTGAGAGGACATGCGAAGCGGAGCAAGATGAAGTCATTAGGAGAGAGTGGGAAAGGGAAGGAAGGAATTTGAGAGGAGGGGGCTGTGAGAAGGGTTGTGAATGTTAGAAATTCAGTAAATGAGAATTCAGTAACGTTCGAGAAAAAAAATCATTGTGAATACATTGAAAGCAAAGAAATCGGTTCAAATATATAGAGAATACGGTGAACTATGTAAGTGAAGAATCTCACAAGATAGTGGTACAAAGGTTACAGTACGAAAGCAAAAAAAATATTAGTTCAAGTCGGTCAAATTCTATGAACTGAAACTAGAATTTGTACATCATAGGTAACGTGATAAAGAAAGAAAAACTTAAGCAGATGAGTAGTGTACAAGAGGACAAGCGGATAAGACGATAAATGGAGAAGAGGCACGACATGCAAAGGAGAGATGTGACTTCGATTTCTATGTCTTCAAAACATCGTTTGGTTGTTGTAGAAACATAGGTGAACATCGATGTTTTGTGATTGATATTTTATTTTGGAATGAAAAATTTCCATGATCATAATGATGTAAAAGTGAAAATATGAAAAAGAGCTGATGGTAACTCTGTTAGTTTATTTGATGCAACCAAAGGTACGCTGTTTGTCCTAAGTTATTAACCAAACTCTATCACCCTCCATGCTCTTGTGGCAACTGTGCTGTGAGCGTGGAGTCTGCCCCCTTCTCGTACCATTATTCGACGAATTGATAAACACGAACATTGTGAAATTAAATTTTGTTGCACACAAATTTAATGTTAGAGGTTGCTAAACCAGCTTGAAAAAAATTGATATTGAGAAACATCAATAGTTTTTCATCTATGTATTATTAACTTCTGTGTTTTTACTTTTATATTCAGTGTTGTTAAAATGATCGAAATCTTGTTATCGATGTCACATCACTAATGCGAAGTAGGAGTGAAGGGCAACGCAGAGCAGCGGAGACGATTCGGATGGAGAGGGCCGCGTGCGGGGCTCGGTCTACAACGCAGGGGCCTAACGCCAGTTGCACCCCGCCGCCGCCGGAGGCGCGCGCGTCGTCGCCGCTATCTCGCGCGGAAGAGACCGGCACGGCGCGGCGCGGCGCGGCGGAGAGCGCTATCCGGCTATTGATTCGCTGAATAGAAATTAGCTAATTCCCAGCAGTATCACGCGCCATTGCGCCTGCCCCGCGCCCCTCCCCTCCCTTTCCCCCTCCTCTCCCCCTCCCCGTGCATCCGAAAGCGCTCTCCTCGGCGCCTGATAAAGTGTGCGGGCCGCCCGCCGCCGGGCGCCTATACGGGGCTCCGCCGGCTGCGGCCCGGCCCGGCCCGGCCCGACCCGACCCGGCCCAGCACTTGGACGGGATATGGACGGCGCCGGGGACACGCGTGCTCGGAGGAAAGGAGAGGGGGAAAAGCACACGTGGGACGGAATACGCAGCGGAGAACATGAGGGAGAGAATTCCAGGGCAGTAAAGGAATAGAGAAGCAGGCGTACAAGAATACGAATGACGAAGGAACAAAAATGTAACATCTCATTTATGCTTAAAAATAACTAAAATTTCGAGAACAAAATTCGTAGTTTATTGAATAGATCTTCTCAAAATGGAAAGGAGTGTTAAAAAAATATTACAGAGATCTTGTCCGTAATCATTTTATGGAACATTTTAGTTCACACGCCAATGTACTGTATACCCAATCCTGCCGCAAATTGTTACAATTTTTAAATTAAATACAAATATAATGTAAATCTTACACCCACCACAACAGAATGGAATTTCAGTCTTTGCCTAAGCCAAGAGTAGCAGTGGGTGAGCTAGCAAGTGGAAGGGCGCCTGGAAGGTGGAAGGGCGCTTACGGGACCAGGCGAGGTGATGGGTGGATGGATATATGGAAACGCGATCTGCTGGATGAGCGATCAAGTGGATGAGTGATCAAGTGGATGAGCGATCAAGTGGGTGAACAAGCGTGTGGGAGATTTGTTTAAAGTGATCAAGAGAGTGTGCGAGTGGGTAAGCGGAAGGCCACGCGAAACTGCGGTGGGTGAAAGAGTGAGCTGCTGGGTGGTTGAGTGGGTGGGCAAGCGAGAGAGTAAGCGAGAGGGGCAGTGGGTAAGCTGGCTATAGAAGTGTTTGTGATCAAGTGACCGAGCGGCGCCCGTGGGTGGATAAATGGATTGCTGGAAGAGGTATCTGATGGGTGAGCTTTCGGGTGGATGGGCGAGCAAGTGAGAGAGTCAATGGGTGAGTGAACAGGTGGATGAGTGGGTAGGTCGGCGAGCGAGCGAGCGAGAAGCTGGATTGATGGATGGCTGGGTGGGTGATTGGATGAGGAAATGGGTGAGTGAACGAGCAAGCGGGAGGGTGGGTGGATGAATAGATAGAATGGTGGTGAAGTGGGTAGCAGGGTGGGTGGGTGAATAGATAGGCCGGTGAGCAAGCTGGTAACTGGGTGGGCGGGTGAATAGATAGGCCTGAGGGCAAACTGGTTGCTGGGTGGGTAAATAGATAGGTCGGTGCGCAAGCGAGTAGGTGGGGGGATGGACGGATGGGTGAGTGACTGAGTGAGCAAACATGTGGATGAGCGAGCGCGTGGGCGGGTGATCGAAGGGAAACACTCCTCTGCGGCGGGGCGTGTGAGCGAGCGCGGTGGGAAAATCGGCGCGCGGCGGTTTGGCAGGGCGGCGGGCGGGGGCGGCGGGCGGTGGGAGCGGGGGGGGGCGGCGGTGGTGGGCGGCGCGGGCGGTGGTGGTGGGCGGCGAGCAGCGGGGGGCGGGGGCGGCGGGGGTTTGGGCGGCGGGCAGTGGGCGGGGCGGGCGAGGCGGGCAGGGCGGGCGGGGTGGGTGGGTGGCGGGGCGGCGGGGCGGCGAGGGCGGCGGGGCGGCGGGGGCGCCGGGGGCGCCGGGGCGGTGGGGCGGCGGGGGCGCCGGGGGCGCCGGGGCGGTGGGGCGGCGGGGGCGGCGGGGGCGGCGGGGGCGGCGGGGTGGCGGGGGCGGGCGGGGGCGGCGGGTCTGGGCGGTGGGCGGCGGGCGGGGCGGGGAGCGGGTGCAGGGCGGGCGGCGGGCGCGCGCGTGAGCGAAATCGCGTGGCGGCGCGGGGCCTGGCGCGAGCGCGAGCGCCGTGCGCGGCCGCAAGATGCCGTGCGCGCGCCCTCTGCCGCTCACCCGCCGCATACTGATGGGCCCTCCCCTCCCCTCCCGCTCCCACCCCCACCCCCGCTGACTTACGGGGCCGCCGCCGCCGCATTATAAGGCGCGCGCCCGTGCCACGACGCTCCCCGCCCGCGCCCGCGCCCTTTATGGGTCACTCTTCCCTCGCCCGCGTGGCCGCGAAAATACGCTGCGCACCGCATTGACTAGGCCAAAGAGATACCAGAGAATCTGATAAGCGCGAAGACTCGTGTGCTTCTGAATTATACTAGTTGTACTTCAACATAACGTATTTTCTCGCATTCTTTCTAACTTGTGCAATTTTCGAACAGTCAGAGAGTTGAATGAAAAAGAGACCTGCGCCATTCTTTTGAGCGTTTCTTTTGTTTTTTCCGTGAAAAAAATTAAAGAAAAAATTTCGAGTTAGGTTTTTTCAAATTTGCGTTAACGTCAGCCACAAATTACGCGAAAATCACTTTTTTAAATGATTCTTGACCTTTTCTAAAGATCTGATTTTTTGGATCAGATTTTGAAAATAGGTATTTAGATTTTTTAAATTCCAGCCGAAAATATCTAGAATCAATCTTGTAGTTTTGCAATGTTAAAGGCGAGAAAGTAAAAGTACAGTAGGTACCCATTGATTTGATCACATGAGTAAGTTTCTGATGGCACGTGTTTCAATATGACTTTCCAAGTTCCACAAATGAACTAACTATATTTCTGTTGTTTTGGAAGATATTGCACTGTTGCATGACCCTCATTTAATAAAACATGGCATGTTATTACATGTCCTTTCTTGCTCTTCAAAGTATTTTTGTTGTTTTGCAGTTTGTAAACATTTCGCAACTTTTAGAGAGAATATATTTGTTGCCATTTTTCTCATATATTATTGTCATTTTTATCCCAGCTATTATCTATCTGTTGTTTCCACGTGAATAATTTTTTTTTCCCGGTTGACGCGAAATATCGCCTGGGTTTCGTAATCTGCTGAAGCAATTCCCGGGCAATTCATCTCTGTGTAAAATATAATCTATCTTCCATACGTTTTTTAACAGTTAATTTTGGAGCGCTTTTAAAATATCAATCCCCTAGCAATTTGGCCTCGCTTAAAGAGAGAGATTAGCTCAACACAACGCAGTTCAGTACACATCGTCAATGAAATAGCGCAGGTACCTGCCACTACGGGGCTCGGAATATCAACAGTTTGCTCTCGATGCTCTACGTGAATCGTTCTTTCATTCTGAGAGTTTCAAGTTTCACTTTTTAGAGAGACGAGAAAGTGTATTGAAATGCGAAAAATCTTGGACGTTCGTGGAAGTATTTAGAAGTAAAATTTAGATAAATAAAAGTTCATGTTGTTTAGTATCACTGATTAAAAAAAGAAATAACTCAGTATTCACGTCCTAATGGTGAAAATAATAATTTTTATAATTAATTAATTTTATTTCTTTGTTCTATGATATCACCATAATCAATTCTTTCCAACATTACTCCAACATTTTTATAATATATATCTGTTGACATAGTTGATATAAAACCTAATTATTTGTATAATTTTATTGTTTCATTTATTATTTACAATTACAATGAAATATTGAAAAAGTGTGATGAGAAACATGACTATCGTCGGTAGTATGTTCCTTCTTTCATGCCATTTCATGTTCCTTTAACAAAACGAGCGTTTGTGACGGAAAAAGACTGGAATCCATATAGAGCAGAATTAAACAAAAGCAATTTCAGTACAATAAATTACAATTTGATGATATTAATGACTTAGGCGAACGTGAAAAAACTTACATTTATGTATAACAGTTTTTAATGGATATTTTTTCTTTTTTTCTGTGAAAAAGTTTGAATTTTGGAAGCTGGACATGCGTAACATACACTATTTTAAATACATTTTCACATGCTGGAGTTGTTGGAGAAATAGAACGCGATGGGCAATAACGGCAACACAGCTCTGCGCGAGATAGATCCAGGAGGACTGCGAGGGCCAAAAAGACAGGTTTGCAACTGGCGACTCGGTGCCGTCCTCTGCCAGCCCGACCCGCGAACGCTGTAAGCCGATAATTATGGT
The DNA here is from genome assembly GCA_031308135.1 of Acheta domesticus. Classification (NCBI taxonomy): domain Eukaryota; kingdom Metazoa; phylum Arthropoda; class Insecta; order Orthoptera; family Gryllidae; genus Acheta; species Acheta domesticus. Next base: position 115,484,709 of record JAHLJT010009355.1, read on the forward strand.
CCGCAGAGAGCCTGGATTAAGCTCATCAAACATTTCAATTAATGTTCGATACGTTAGTTGTGTCAGCGGCTCGCAGCCCGTCACTCGTCACCTTTGGGGAATGGTAATTCCGCGGCGAACGGGGATGGCGGTTGTGTGTGCACAGCGCTCGGGCGGGCGCGCGAAACCAGGTGCGCGCAGATACCGGCAGCGAGGGGGCGGGCTGGCGCGACCTGGGAAACGGGCAGTCGGCGACAGGGGTGTCCAGAGAAAACGAGGACCCTGGGGCAGTAGATCCGCTGGGAGACACACAGTTGGTAACATTGTTGTTTGTACAGTCCATAATTTTCTTGATAAACATTAATTTTAAGTGGAAAATTAATACCTTTGAAAAATTTATTACAAAATAATTGAATAATTCCAATTCAATAAAATGTAACTTTGTACACCTACACGAAATGGCCTTGAATTTGAAATTCACCAGCACATTTAGTCGGTCGGGAACTAGCCGCTAGGAAGATTTCCAAGCAACAACTTATTTAACTGGAATTATTCAAATATCTTGTAATAAATTTTTGATTAGTATTAATTTTCCACTTACAATTAACGATTTTCGAGCAAATTATGAACTGTCCTCTTAATTGAGGTGTCCACTTAATAGCAGTGACCGCTTAATGGAGGTGCCCGTTTAATAGAGGTGTCCGCTTAATTGAGGCGACCGCGAGACTTTCCGAACCATAGTAACGATGTTTCAATATCTAAGCGGAAGAGGATTAAAGTAGAAGGCCATATTTGATTCTTATTCCACGATTCTGACAGAGAAACATAACAGAATATCTCGTAATCTGAAAGAACATGTCTGCAATTCATTTGACAATTTGGAGTTCTCATGGATTTTGTATAATCTTTTGTTTCGTATAATGAACACCATGTAATCTGTATTTAAAAACCATTTGTTTGTGGTGGAATATTCAAAAAAATTATTGAATGTTTGTCAAATTTTCGAGAAAAATTCACTCTCTTGTATTTTACAAAGGACTCCAATTTTTTTGCTCGAGGTTATCCTATGTATATTTTTATCACATCATTGTTGCCAAATTCTCAAGTAAAACGTAGAATTCAAATATAATTTTTATGTGATGATCAATTAATTATTAATCTGAGATTTCACATTATGTTTTTGAAATTCAATTTGAAATTAAAATGTGATATTATATTGTAATTTGTAGAAGTTTGGTACAAAATTTGTTTACCTAGTTTTGATACTCATATGGAACATTTTGAGGATAGGACAGTGTTCTAGACTTCGGCAATCAAGTAGTTTTGTTTGAATAGCTCCGAAAAAGATCTTGCTTCTTTATTTCCGTGCGTTGTAATTCGGAGAGTATCTGC